>JAQOWM010000738.1:0-55000 GCA_029041755.1 Resseliella maxima | reverse complement strand
GAAAATAAAACAAAAATAATATGGAATGGTTGAGGCCTATGATTTGAAATGTTTGCATGTGCATGTGTATGTGCGGATGCTTTTTTGCAAAGCAACAACATCCACTAAAAAGTACTTAATAAAACATTCCACTTGCACAAGCCATCTGCAAGAGAATTAATGTAGTGCACAAGCACACACATACACAGATAGACAGATAGACACACACTATGCTTATGCGAAAAATTTTTGGGTACCCGATGACTGCTAAGCAAGGCAATTCCAACCAAGTGATTATACTTTGATACTCTGGTTCGTACATTCGGTTTACTGACTCTCTGCGGCTATGTTTGTTGCTGTTGATCCGTTGAATATATCATCACAAGTGGAACACCAAACACACTCTGCTGCTTAATTTTTACTCATTCTCATTTCAGTCAACAATATCGCGCACTTGGTCTCTCTTTCTCGTTGGCTCGGTGCACCAAAAATTCTTGCTTTAATTTACGCCATTCATTTTGAAAATTGAATACTACAGCATAACAGCATACACGAATGGCACGGCGCGTTAGGAGCCCATGATTGCGTGCCATGGGTGTTAGTCAATATGCACTATGTAAAGTAACTGAGAGCACTTTCAATCTCTTTCTCTCTCTCTCTCTCTCTCTCTCTCTCTCTCTCATTCTCACTCTCTCACTCTCTCTGAGTGTGTTTGTGTGTCTCTCTTTCTACTTTTCATACACTTAACACACACACAACGCTGGTATATTTGGCAAGATTAACAAAACACGCGGCAGCACTGAGTATAAATTGTTATTTATTTTCCATCTGACAACTAAATACAGAAATGAGCTAAAGCTTTTAGTATTATTCGATTAATTCAATATAGAAGCGTCTTCATTCGTATTTTAAGCTCGCTTCCTGCCACCCAACACGGATGATGCTCTACCTTTCAAACATAACCCAATCATTTACACAAGAGGTGTAACAATTTCATGGTAGCATATATGCACACCATTTTCAAATGAATGCAATTTTCCAAAACGAGACCTTTTTCAACTCAATCTCATGCTCTTTTTCTCTCTTTCTCGTATTCTGTATGTGTTTTTCTCTGCATATATGTATCATACAGGCATTACATGATCCACACATGTAATTGTTCACGATTGTGAGTGAGCATGTGTATTTTCCAAAATTCATTGCCAAAGGGTGCAACAACACGTTAAATCTGATTAGATAAACGAGAAATGTAGGTGTGAGAGAGTCAGTCATTGTTGCGAGTGTGAGAGAATGTGAAATTTTCCAGAGAACCAATTTTATCTTCTTACCTTGGATTATTTCAGATGCAATTCAATATTGAAGCACTTGAAATTTGCTTCACAAAATATAATATTCTCGTACTTCATTTATATTCTCATGATGCTGATACATAGCAATGCAAACTCGCGAATTGAATGAAAACATGATAAAATAGAGAAGGAAAGAGGGATAAAAGCGAGCAAAAAAAAAAAAAACGCAAGGAATGGTTGTAGTTTCTTTCGAAGTTTTCAACTTGAATAAATTCCACAAATGAATGAAAGAAAAGAAAAGAAAGACGAATAAAAAAAGAAAAAAAAAAGTGCACTTCAACTGCGTTGTTATAGCAGCAACCAATTTTATGTTGAGTTGATGAAATACGTTGTAATGATACAACAATAAATACATAATTCTCTCTATCTTAACAAGAGAGCGAAAATTCAATTTCAGATGATTAATTGTTAAGTGCTTCCTTTTGTTACAAAATGATGATAACTCATTATGCCTTCGAAACTTGTAATAAAGAATTTTCTCACAGTTCAAATTTCAAATCGAGAGAAACTATTCATGAAAATTACGTCAAATGAATTGAATGAAACAATGACGAAGAGAAAAAAAAAATTAATGCGGAAAACTAATTCGATTCTAACATTCAAAAGTATTTTGAACGAGAACAATCAAAGATAATGTAACAAGATTTAAAACGTAACCGGAGATGATTAGAGCAAATCAAATGGAAATTTTAAATGTTTCGATTAAAATGAAAATGAAAAATTGGATTTTGTATTGAGAGAAAGAGATTGACTTGTATTGAGATGAGATTTAAAATCCAAAGTACATTAATTTCAAACAGTAAAATCAATCATTGTGTATTGAACAAAGTAATTTGTAAATTCTTACCTGGAAGTGAATTGGCTTTTGTATAGTTGATCGTTGTAAGTACAACGAGTATAGTGAGTAGTAGGTAGTTATTGAGTTTTGTGGCGAATGATCGCGATCGGCTTAATGCCTTACACCACCATACCGACCAATGGTCCGAACACAATCCCATGCCTCTGTTCCCATAGTCAAAGCTAACGTATCGTTCTCATTATAGTGGCGTCACCTGCAAATAAAAAAAGAAGACAAAAAATAATGAAAAATATGAATAAAAACATGAAAACCGAAATAGATTAGAGTCGAAGTGAATTTTCTATATATAAATCATAGATAAATATGTGAAATAAATTCTGTGGAAAATTGTGAAATTATTCTGAGGTGTGTGCTAAGTGTAAATGATTATTTATTTGATGGCATGCATTCACGTCATGCAATGAAATTACTTTTCACTGTCTGTCTTTCCCTCTCCCTCTCCCTCTCACTCTCTGACTCTCTGACTCTCTCTCTCTCTCTCTCTCTCTCTCTGACTCTCTGACTCTCTCTCTCTCTCTCTCTCTCTCTCTCTCTCTCTCTCCCCTCTCTCTCTCTCTCTCTCTCTCTCTCTCTCTCTCTCTCTCTCTCTCTGTGCATGTGAGTCAGTTTTATTGCACAACTGCAAAATGGTTTTCTATCATTTTACCACACATGGTGCATATGTTGATAAGAGCGTTGCATTCAGTAAAATGTCTAATTGCCTGTCACATAAATACTTTAAGAATTATTTATATTTCATTTACAATATTTTTTTCTGGCCGTTTGCAGTTCTTCTTTTGCTGTGATTTTTTTTTTTTTTGCTCGTCGCGTCTCGTCTCGCTTATTCAATTTTCATTCCATTCAAGATTGCTTATTTCATTTTGCACTACTTTTCAAGCAATTTGGTTGCGCGAAGTTTTTCCATCTCCATCTGGCATCATCAAAAACTTTTGTATTTTTCAAACTGAATTCAGCATCTGGATCTCAATCTTTATTTTATGCCGAGTAATCATTTTTCGTTCGTTGAGATTTCCGTCGAGATTTTTTGCCTTTCTCTCTCTTTCTCCCTCTCTCTCTCTCTCTCTCTCTCTCTCTCTCTCGCTCTCTCTCTCTCTATCTCTCTATCTCTCTCTCTCTCTCTCTCTCTTTCTCTTTTTCTTTTTCTATCTCCTTTTAGGTGGAAAACCAGTGCGATGCAGCAGTGGTCGAAAATCATCGATAGCCAACACCCAAACACGATGGATTTCACATTTTTATACTATCGCCTTTACCTCTGGCTCTCTTCCCTTTGTATCTATCTTTCTTCCTCACTCCTATCTCATAGTATGAGGCTCATACTTGTTTTTACTTTTTCCTCATGTGTATTCAACGAGAAAACAATTTCATAACCGGAATCCGTTCAATGTGCTCGCGCGAAAAGCTCGGGCAACATTGAACATTCTTCGCTTTCAACGGTCCATCTGTTTTTTTTTTTCTTCTCAATATTTTCTTCGTACCTAACCATTGTTCCATATTGAATCGACACTCTCTTATTTTTCTTCCGCTTATTTTATAACTAAAAATTCTTGGCATGCAATCGATAAATAACAAAAGAGCTATTTAATACATTTTGGACTCAATCCAGATACTGTGCACTACTTTCCCGTTTAGTTTGTCTCATTTTTCTTTTTCTTGCTCATGTATTTTCATTTTTTCCTTTTTTTTGTCCTTTTTCTCCCCCTCTCTCTCTCTCTCCCCCCCCCCCCCTCTCTCTCCCCCCCCCCCTCTCTCTCTCTCTCTTTCATTTTCCCACTTTTCTTCTTTACGATCCTTTTGTACTATTTCTCTCTCATTTGCTCTCGCTTGTTTCGTTGGCATTTTTTTTACAGAGCATTTCATAATAATTCAAGACGAAAATTTACACACCGAATGATAAAAACCAGGCAGACGACAGCGAGCAGAGGCAAAAAAAAGTGGGCGAACGAAGAAAATAATGCTAGCAATGTGAAATGAGAAATGAAATGAGTAACAACTTTTTCATCACTTTAATGCAGTTCGTTGGCGCGAAAATTGCTGCTGTCACAGAATGGGCCAGTAGCATGTGTATAATGACGGCCGAATTGCTCTTGCCGATGAAAAAGCGAAATATAATTTATTAATTTTTGTTCTTATTGAAAAGTATTTTTCTTTTTCTCTTCTCTCTGTTCTTTCATTGTTATTTTTTTTTTTTTCATCCAATTCTTTTTCAATATCACTTCATTCGCTTTGTTTGTGCTGGCGAAAACTACTCTGTCAATTTTCCCAATGATAAAATAATAAGTGAAACAATGGATCTATCAATTCACTTACTTAACTGTTTTTATCAATCGAATTTCCACCAAAATGAACAAAAGACCGAAACGAATAAAAGATCGATTGAATTGAGAGGGTGAGAATGGAATGAGATAAGATGGGAATGTGAAAAAAAAAACAGAATTCATTGGAAACCGTTGAAATTGCTCATTCAAGTAAATATAAGTCGTTTGAACTGCAAACAAAATAAAAGGAAAAAGAAAAAAACCCCTTGCGTTTTCAATTTATTGCGGAAATAAAATACTTTCTTTTTCATTCAACACGCAAAATAATAATTACATTTATTTATTTATTTATTTACGTATTATATATCAATTTGTGTTCGTTAAATGACGAATAAACATGATTCATGAATTCATGGAACAAAATTCAAATGCTGCATCAAATTATTCATTGCAATTCATAGTTTCTTTTTTTTCTTCATTCGTTTCATTTTTTTTTTTCTTGTCGTAAATTTGATGTATTTGCTCGTGCCCATTGGAAAATGGAACAAAATCTACTTTATGATTTCATTTGGCTGGCATTTATATTTGCATTTCAACCGAACAAATATATCAAAATCACATTATAAAATGGAGAAAAATGGAAAAATGTATTTAATTTGCTTGAAACAATGGATTTTACGAGGAAAAGGAGAAAATTTTTGAGCTGGTCGTCATAGACGTTATGGTATGTTTTAAACGGGAAAATTATTGGTAAATAACGGCAATGCAATGGCTGATGTTAAGTCGTTAAATTGAAGTTGAATGGGATACGAAAAAAAAATGCTTTTCCTCGAATAGTTGCGCACATTTTGAAAGATTAAACAAAAGGCGCAAAACAAAATAAATTTATTGAAAAAGTCTAAATCCAATTGAGAAAAGGTGTGGTTTCAAGTACTTGCACTAAATCCATAAAGTTGTTTAAAACATAGAAATGAAACATGATTTACAACGCTGAAATGAGTACGTTGACATGAAATAATTAAACAGATGGCAAAAACTTGAGAGCTAACCAAGGCGACATGAACATTTTATTGTTGTTGTTATATTTTATTATTATTATTTTTTTGTTTTTTGCTCTTCATTTTGCGTTGAAGTATGAGTTACACAACATAGTTGCATTCTTGAATGTCTGGATAAATCATGTGACTGTGATTAATCTTTGGAAAATGCTTGGAAAATTGGCTGATATTCTCATCGTTCTATCATTTGTAAAATGTAACAAAAATGACGAAGAAACAACGCATTCCATTTCATTAAGCGTAAAACAATGACCGAAATCCGTTTCACCGAATGGTCTATTGTTTCAAAATTAAATTTTAAATGAGAAAATGGCAAGCAGCAGCACAAGCATTCCAAAACATTAAAATTTAATATTGTGTCGACTGAACCCTTGAAATCTTCAAATAAATTTAAACAAATTATCGAAACCTTTGACCTCCAACAGAAATTCCATTAGCTTGTGAGCTTACAATGTGCTCTGTATTTCATTTTTGCAAAGAAATGGCTACATTCCAAAAATTGAATTATTTTCGAAAGCAATGTCAACTGTATGGATTTAAAGCATGGCAGTCAATAGTTGCTTTTTTAACTTCTCTCTATCTCTCTTTCTCTCTTTCTCTCTCTCTTCTCTCTCTCTCTCTCTTTCTCTCTCTCTCTTTGTCTTTCTGTTTCACTCTCTTTCTTCCTTTTTTTCTCTGGGTCTTTTCTGCGTAAATGTGTTCGTGTGTGTGTGACTTATTTGTTTGTGTGTGAGCGTCGGTTTTGAAAATTACAAAATATCTCAATCCAACGTACTATACAAATATTTATGAAATTTACTTGGGAATTTTGTTACTTTGTTTACTAAAAACGCGCAATTTCCATAAAAGCGACAAATGGTAATAGACGACGTAATGTTCTGCGTCATTGAAATTAAATGTCCAGAACAGAGTGAGTGAGTGAGTGTATCGCGCGCGACGCGGAAAAAATGCTCTTTTATTTTGTTCGTTTTTATTTTTTACAATTTCAGTCGGTTGAATGAGTGCCCTTTTTCAGTTTTGCAAATAAAAATGAACGGAAATCACGATATTTGCGTTTGGTGCAAAAACGGAAAACAAACTATACAGTCTATTTAAGGGCCAGGCCCAATCATCAAGTACCATTTTGATTATTTGCCAGTCGATCATTTTCAGTCAGAAAAGGCATAAACGATAAGTGTTTCATTTCATTTCATTTCACAGTTTCGCAAAGTGTACAATCACGAAAAATAATATAAAATATAAACACACGCAACATGGTTATACTGCTAGGGGCTATGGTTTACTGTCGCACATTTTCACGATAACTAAAAACATCAACTACCACTCAAACTCCAACAATTCTAAATAAATAAACTAAATTGTATATAAAATGACATTTTATTGTTTTCGTATCCGAAATGATTGTGTTGAGAAAATGGTGATTTCGCTCCGTGTGCAATATTAATGCACGCATTCGCACAACAATGTGCGATTTCAATTTGGTTTGTTTGGTTGTTTTTTTTTTATTCTATCATTCCTTCTCTTTTTCTCCCATTCTTTCTTTCTTTCTTTCTTTCTTTCTTTCTCTTTCAGAAACATTGTTGTACAGCACCATTTGTTATCATCATCGTTTTGCTAAGTTTGAGTTGTCAAAGACGGTCGGTGAGAGCCGGATTGATTCAATGCCATTACATTTTGCGGTGGTTATGTTCATTCTTAGCTTTTCAAGGGTCGCTTTGTTCGGGTCATTATGTACATATATCATTATAAAATAAACAAGCGCTTTCAACGCGTTCGATATATGCGTCAACAGTGGGGCAAATGTACGGCGCGACAATACGCAATACGCTCATAGCATACTGGCAAGCCAGCAAGCTAGCAACAAATTGCTTCGGGACGAATACAAAACTAGAAAACAATCTGGGTAATGCAAAACATGATTCAAACAGCTCGACTCTGTTCGGCATGAAAATTTATAAATATATTTAACAAAGTCAAAATGTAACTTCGGTTACTTTGAGTAACTGTCTCTTTCGTTTTGAATGTGCGCGACTCAAATCCAAGCACAGCATCAATATTCGTTCCAATGTTGTTATTATTGCTGCTACTGTTCGGTGTTGCTGTTGTTATTTGGGTAAAATTTTCAAATGAATATAAAATGCGTAACACGCCCAATGGCATATCAAACTCCTTACTTATGAAAACAAATTTTGATATCTTTGTTTTTCTTCGCATCTTTTTCTCTTCTTCTTCTTCTTCTTCTTTTAAATATATCAACATTGAATTTCGAAGAAATGTTGAATCTCAATTTTGTCTTCATGTTTATACATTTTTCAGTAATTTTCCGCCTTCAATGGGCCAAAAAAGAGATGATATTTAATTGATCTACTAACTTCAACCTTCATAATATGCGAGTATCGAAAGCTTTATAGCATGCCGCAAGGCATGATGCTTCATAGATTGAGCTTTTTACTAGAGTTGGCAATTTTTTCTACATTTTATTCGCTCCTTCTTTCCTTTCGTTCTCTCTTATACTCTTTTCCACTCTCGTCTTCTTGCTCTCGTTCTTTTAGCTCTTGGTTCTATTTTTTTTCATTCGTCGAATGATGCGTGTGTATCCAAACGACAAGCAATCGATGAAGCTAAAAAAACCATTTATTCTTCGCTTTGATTAATGCCACTGCCATTGCCACCATTATTCTGTTATTGTCGGCCTTAGAAATATGTCTAAATACACATTTACACACACACACACACACCATCACTCCACAAAAACCTATACACAAAAGAAAGTGAGTTCGTTTATCGTATATCGCGCGCAATAAATTATGCCGTAGCTGGTTTTTGTTTAGGCTCGTTCATCGTCTTCTAGCATCACAAATTTCATTTCTTGACATTTTCTGCTTTTGATTAAAAGCAAAATGCTTGGAATACCTTTTTCTTCTCTCGTTCACTCTCTCTCTCTCTCTCTCTCTCTCTCTCTCTCTCTCTCTCTCTCTCTGGCTCTGTTTCTCGCTCTTTCTTTCTCTTTCTCAATTTTGGCGCGTCGTAACGAATTCAACATCGAAAAGAAACAATATTTTGGTACGATATGTGCTCGTTCGGGAATGGCTTTGTCTTTGATCTCAGATTGAGCGGAAAACAAATTTGTTCGTTAGTCTTTGCTCACGCAATTTTCTTCCTTTCTATTGCATACATCGATCAATACACAACTAACAATCAAAAGCTACCGCAAAATTTAATGCCAACAGTTCATTTTCATTTTCCGATTTCTCAAATGGTATTTTGCAAAATTGGATCCGTTTTAGTTTGTTTCGTTGGTTCTTTTGTTTGATTTGATGCCATTGAAAATATAGAAATGTGTGTGTGTAAGTGTGTGGTTTTTGCTCGCTTGGATCACAATATATCCGACTGATGAATACTGATGTGTAAGCATTTTTACCGTGGTGACAGTTTTTCACTCTCTCTCTCTCTCTCTCTCTGTTCTCTCTGTCGGTTCAATCTCTCCCTTCCTCTCTCTCTCTTTCACTCTCTCTGCCTGCCTTTCTCTCTCTCTCTCTCTGCCTCCCTCTCTCTCTCTCTCTCTCTCTCTCTCTCTCTCTCTCTCACTCTCTCTCTATTTTCAATTCTATTCCATTTCAGTTTGTCTTGTTGTTTTGACACGATTAATATATGGATTGAGAGGATAAAAAGCAGCAATCTATTGCCAAAAAAAAATCGAACATGTGTATCTAAGCAAGTTTGTTGGGATCAATCGAGACCAGGATCACAGCTTGAAAATAATCATATTTTCCATTTATTTACGAAGAAATGCTGAACGATATCGTTTTTGTATTTATGTTAAGCTTTACGGTTGATGTTTGTACTTGTGGCCATATAGAGTAGTAAAGCATTTCAAACAGATCCTTTCACGCCCGAAAATTAATACAGAGGAATCGAACAAGCGGAAAGAATTGACATAACGAGAGAAAAATGGTTTGGTTCAGCGACAAAAGAAAGAAAAACAACCGCATGTAAAATGACAACTCAAGGAGATATGGCAATGGCAACGGATATGAAGAAAAAGAAAAATTAGCTCCTTCATCCGAACAAAAGCTAAAAAAAAAGAGTGTTTTGATCAAGCTGGTTTTGCTATTTCGTCAATTTTTTGTACCATTTCACCTTACATCGCTCGCTATAGAAATTTGTTTTTCTTTTTTGCGATGTCGTTTGCAATTCTTTTGTGTTGGCAGAAAACCGAAAGAGCAAAAGAGTGAGAGAGAGAATGAGAGAAAGAGAGAGAGAGAGAGAGAGAATGAGAGAGAGAAAGAGTATTTCGCATTCTCAACATAAAATTCATGATAATTCGTCATCAATAATTTGGCATTAATGTTGGGATTTCACATCGTTACGGCGCTAATTTATATGATTTTAGTCGATTGCCTTCATTTTCATTCAAGTCAAAATCATATTCAAAGCCAACAAAAAGCCATTTTCATCTAATTGCATTTCATTATAACGAGGCTTTAAATTTTTCAAAAACCAACATCCCATTATTTAATTTTAAACGGTAAAATGTAAAACAATTCGCATGGAACATATTTAATTAATAATTGTTTAATTAAAGCATTGCGATTTTGAACGATATACTGAAATTGGTAAATTGACGTTACAACGGAACTTGGAAGAGAAAAAAAAGGGAACAAAATGGTTGAATAAGATGCCAAACAACGTAAAAAAGAAATAAATTATAAATGTACAAAGAGAGATGAATGTGAACGATGTGGAAATACAAAAAGGAACAAGAGAGAGAGTGGGAAAGAAGCAGAAAAAGGCGAGAAAAAAAAACACTCCGAACCATGTGTTCTAAATGAATGTTTTGTGTCTGCTGAATAGAGAGTTAAATTTGCGTGGCCATATAGCAAAATCGTTGTCTCTTTATAAAGCAACTCATATCCACTTATTCATCGGTTTGAAATGAGACGCAGGTAAATTCATTTATTACGGCAGCCGCATTAAATCAAATTCGAGCATTTTCATTCATATTTTTGCGCGAGTTAAATCGAATGTGTGCGCGTATATGAATTGAACAAAGTGAAATGTGAGTGAAGGTGAATGCAAGAACATTTTTCTATACATGATTTGTACCCTGTCTCTCTCTTTCTTTTTCACATTCTTTTTCTTCATATGTGTAAGTCAGTAGAGAAAGAGCTGCTGTTTGTGTTCACAGCATACATCTTCGATGTCAGATTTTATTACAAAAATGCTAACGCAAATGTGCGTGTATGCACTTAAAAGCGAGCGAGTTTGCTAAAAGTTTTCTTCTTCTATTTCTTCATCTTTTTCTTCTTCTTCATCATCATCTTTCATTCCTTTGCAGAGACGGAATATGGCAGTTGATGGTGTGTGCACATAATAACAATATAAAAAGATAATAATAACGATGATGATATAATAATAAACATAATTCCGAAGATATCATATAAATATAGACGGTTGGAAAGAATGTAACGAAATGAGTATGGCGGAGTGAGATGAGGTATGGCGCAAGTGGTAATTTTTGACGGGGGAGATGCGAGAAAGAGAGCAAAAGGGCATGCACGCATAATACTGGCACGAATAAAATGTATACAAAAGAAATGAAAAATGAAAAATGGAAAATGGAAAATGAATGCCAACGCCAGCTCAGAATCATACATGACAACGATTTACTTTCTCTTTCGCTCGCTTTCAGTCTGGCTCTGTCTTTATTTTGAATATGTGTAGAACAAAAATAAAAACATGAAAAAAGCTTAACACTAAAATGTATTACAGTTTGTTTCGTCATTGGCATCGGCTACACACGAAAGTGTGATATAAAGAGTGTAGTCATGTATGATATGTGTGTGTGTGTGTGTGTATGGCCGGAGATTATCATTGAGAAAAGGTATGCTATGTCTCGAGAAATGTTCACCTCATGGATAAACCATTCTCTATCTTTGATCAAATATTCGCGCCTGAAACTCACGCACATACACATACACATACACATGCACACAAATCCATCAACACGCATAAATACTGCCACACAGACGCATCTATATGAGGGTGGCCAAAAAATTCAGGGCCTCCGAATATATTCAGTTCACAGCACTGTCTCTCCTTCTCTATCCCTCTTTATGTCGTAACTTTAACGTTTTGGAAAATCATTGATGTGCCAAAAGTAAAGGTATGCATCATTTATCTGTATTTTTGCACTGAAACAACGCATCGTGCCCAAAAGACGATACAAACTCAACATCACCATCTCACACACACACACACATTGTGCTCGATGCCAACAAAATGATGTACGAAATATAAGTGAACTAGAAAACCCCAAAAATGAATCGTCTGGCGAATGCTGAACGTGCCAACCGAATAGCGGGGTTTTCTCTCTCTCTCTCTCTATATATATGAAATGCGCACATTGAATATATGTTATGGCCATTCCGGTTAGCTATACACCCGATATAAGTGAATTCAAGTGTTTTAAGAAATGACTATATAAGACACATACCGAAAATCGAACAAAAATACACACAATTTTGAATGTGCGAAATGGAAGAAACATGAAATGGGCGAGGTGGTAAAGAGGAGGTGGAGGTTTGAGCAACAGAGAATAAAAAAATAATGTAAAAATTGGAATGAAGGAATGAAAAGAAAGCAAGAAAATAGGAAGAGAATGAGAGCGAGCCATTGGAAATTGCTTAGCTCAATATTCAAGTAAGTGAGTGAATAGCAATGGAATACATACATATATAATGCGCTTGATTCATATTACCTCAACTCGAAATATAAAGTACCATAAACTGCATGGGGATGCGAACAAATAAACGAAACAACGAACGAACAGAATGAAAATGAAAATGAGTGTGAATTGTACACGCGTATCATTCATACAATTCAACGCAAATGCGTGCTTGTCATTCTGCTTAGGCATTTGATATGTATTTTCTCCGTGTAAAATATTTCCTTTAAATAATTCTACTTGATGTCTGTTACTAATCACTCGAGTGTGTGTACTTTGTATATTGTGCATGAACGCGATCAAATTAAATATCACGAGTCGCATCATTCAAACAAATGAATCCAACGAATGAAAATCAAATAAAGTCGCCCGAAATGAACACGGTACCATCATCACCATTAAACCAATCGAACCTTGGTTGCAAGAAGAGCATGACGATGAAGACGACAACGACGACGACGACGATGAAAATAAAATTCAATGATAATACAAACGACCAAATTTCACAATAAAATAAAGGAAATGTGTATATGTGTGGTTCTATATTCGCTGTTCGATGGTTTTCACCTTTTCTACAAGATATTTTCACAATTTACAATAAATGTGCGACCGAGCGAACGAGCGACGTCCTTACATTTATTGAACTTATGTTGTTGTTTTTGTTACGTTGCGTTTGGAAAAACTTTCTTCTTTTCAACGGCCTGTTACCACCATTCTCGTCGATATGTCAATGGTGTATGCTCTTTGTATGTGTATGTCTGTTTGTCTTATTTTGAATTTTAGATTTATTCGTCCATATTCTTTTCGTTTTTTGTTTTTTGTTTTATTTGCTTTCGCTTTTTGGCCAAAACAGAACAAAAACACATTCTTCGCGTGCTATATATAAGTTGATGCGCGATTGTATGGTACTTCAGTGGCAGTTCTTGAAATGTCGATAACGCCCTTGATTACCATTGATTCGGTTTTCAATTCCAATGAAAATCCTAAAAAAAAAAAACTGAATTGGATTGGAAGAGAAAATCAAGGATCAAGAAAATTAAGTGGAAAAGTAGAACAACGCAAATGAAATTGCTGCTCATATTGCATTACCCATCATTGTTCGAATGAGCGGCTAACTGTGTTTTTTTTTTTTTTTTTTTTTTTTATTCAAAATAGGCTTCATTGAAATTATTCAAAAATCAATTGAAATATTTTCACGAATTGAATTGAAAAATTTGAAACGAAGCAATGGTGACAGCAGTTCAAGCGACGAGGATAATGACAGCGACGGCAATGGCCACGGCGACAACGAATCTCAAATATTCGGTAACAACAACATCAGTAGTCGCAATAATAGCGACGAACGGTTGATGAAAAACGTGTTGTAGCCGAATGAATGAGAACAATGAACATGGTAGGCACATAAAAAGCGTCTGAGCTTTATTCGAATTGCTGTCCGAGTACCAATTTTTATTCAACAAGATTTCACTTGTTTTTCTTTCGCTTTTCTTCATCTTTCTTATGCTCTTTCACACAGAATTGTACGAAATATAAGAATAAGACAGATTCGTTTACACTGGGATATTCGGCATGGATATCGAATGGAACGTCTGCACATGACTGTTTGTATTGGTGCGAAATATAGACTGAGGTTTATACATCATGATAATATGAACAGAATAAGAATGGACGAAAAGCAAAAAAGGCAAGAAAGAGAAAGGGAGTGAGAGAGAGAGAAAGATAGAGAGAGAGAGAGAGGTGAAAACGATGAAAAAAAAAGGCGAACCACTTGGTGCTCGGACTCGGTTTCAATCGAGAAAATTTGGACTCGAATGTCAAACGAATGAGAGCGGGTGTGGTTTTTGTGTGATTACAATTTCCATTTCAATAATTTGACGAAATATTATGATGTTTTCTCTTTTTCATCTGGTAAAACTAACAACACATAGATTCGTTTTTTTTCTTCTATTTTTGGCTCCGGTTCAACCAACCAATCACTAGTTTTATTTGAATTCTTTGGATTTTGTCACAATTTAACGTGGTTAACCAAATTTGAATGTTTTTGTACGCAAATCTTTTGGCATGTCTTTGGTTATTTCATTCAATTCTCATCATCTAGCTCAATTTGTATATCTTCGCTCCATTTCTTCCCAATTTAATTCCTTAATTCTCTGTTTTTCCCTTTCTCTCTCTTTCTCGCTCCTTCTCTTTCTCCTTTTCTCTCTCCTTCTCTCTCTCTCTCTCCCTCTCTCTCTCTTTCTCTCACCTTCTCTCTCTCCCTCTCTCTCTCACTTTCTCTCTCTCTCTCTTTCTCTCTCTCTCTCTCTCTCTCTCTCTCTCTCTCTCTCTCTCTCTCTCTCTCTCTCTCTCTCTCACCTTCTCTCTCTCTCTCATTTCTTCTAGCATTATCTTTCTAATTTTGGTTTGCGTTTTTTCTGTACATCCTTTTACCCACTTATACGTTCACTGTCTTGGTCAAATTACTTAACGGTACAACAGTTGAACTACAAACCTACTGATCGACTTTTATGTCTATTAGTTCTATACGTATATATAATGGCATATTTTGATGATGAACCAAATCCAACAAAACAACAACAAAAAGAATCCAAACAAAGATAAGAATGAAGAAAAGGGAAAGATTGTTTGTATATCTTTGTGAAATGGTCGAGTCTATTTTCATTTTACACGTCTCACTTGAGTGAGTATTTGAAATTTGATATTTGACTTACGATGATGTGTAATGCTCGCGACAGGCTGCGGTGTGACTGAAAAGCAGTGAAGTGGCTAATGATGATGTGAGAGATAAATATTCAGTATTTTTCTTTGTTTCTCTTTTGACGTTTTACTACAATCAAACTATTTGTTTGTGATTTTCTTATGATTTTGCTTAAATATTCGTTATTTTTGTTGAAATACGTAAACCACTGTCAAATCGGCATAGCTTTTGTATGTAAATGGTAATATGCAGCTACTTTAGTGAAATACACTTGGTTAGTTTTGGTTACTATACACAGTTTCTTATATACAACTGCACTTTGAACACGATTTGTAGCTCTTTGCTTTGTCCCTTTAAATCTTTCATTAGACAACAACTGTCGTCAGTTGTTCAATTTCACACGCACATATATACACACACAATAAAACGTTAATCTTGTTTAGATGCACACGCAACAAAAACGTCAATGCCTTAAATTAAGCAGTTACAGACAATTAGACACACTAATTTATTGGATTTGTTTGGAATGTTCACGAGGGGATATTTGTTTGTATGTGTTGTTTATTGCAAATTTTTTATTTAATCTATAAATATACTTTTTTCTTTTGTTATCGTGTATTTAGATTATGTTTTCGATGTCTGGTTTTCGATAGGCAAGCAATTATTTCGATTGAGTATGATTCGTGCATAAAACTGAATTTTTCTTTTGTATTTATTTATTTAATTTTTTTTTTCTGTGTGTGTGTGTAATGCTCTCTCTCTTGCTCGGTCAAAGAAAATCGGATTTTTTTGGTGTGCTGAAAAACAAGCCACATTCACGTCATACTGTATGATGATGCTTAAAACTTATTTTTCTTTTTATCTATATGGTTTTTTTTTTTTTTTGCTTTCAAAATGAAAAAATCTTTACTTTTGTTTAAAAAAAAAGTGTCATTTGAAAATAACTAAATAAAAATAAATAAAACTGAATCGAAAACTCAAAAATTAAAATGATAAAACTAAAAGAAACAACGAGCAAAATCACGAGAGTAAAATTTCGATGGCTCGAAAATATGGGTGGAACGCATTTATATACACGCACACACACGTTTATATAATATAGGCAACGAACAAAAAAAAAAAAACTCTAGACTATAACTGTAGAGAGTATGTACAACACACAGAAGGGACCAACAAAACAAAACCGTGTTATCCGAACACCAAATATTATCAAACTGATTGAATCTGGTATGATGTGTATTGCGTACAGCTGCTGCCACAGCATTTTGCCGTCGATTCAACGAACGGAAAGCTCACTCACTCTCATTTATGTTCTTTTTCTCTTTTTCTCCTCATCACACATTTCACTTTAATCTTGCAACACCATGGACCAATTTCTCTCAATGTTTCGTACTAATGCTATTATTCGCATTCTATCTCTATCGCTCACTGATTTTCCATCGCACACATATGCAATGGAAAAAGCATGCACGGTTATTACATTCAAAAAGCGCCCTGATATTTTACCAACAGCAACTAGCATACAGATACACATATAGCAATATCACATACAATACCAACCAAAAACACAAACACATGCTAACACACACTCCGAAAATGTAGAATTTACTAACGAAAATTGTTCAGTTTCGCGCACTCACGTGCATTTTTACAGTGTGTGATATTGTACATATAAGCTATTGTAGCTATGCAAAGCTAAACATGTACATGTATTTTACCATCTATCCAGCTAACCAGCCGAATTTCAGTTTTTGGATGCTGTGTGGATGCTGAATTGTCAGATAAGCTCCATGTGAGTATAGTAAACCACACGACGCATAATGACGTCGCCCAAAAAATTCTATGCTTTGATAGGCACGAGTCTGCGCTTTTACACATACTTTCTCTCTTTCTTTTGGCTATAACCAAACATACGCACACATACACACATCGAACATCTACATTGATATGCAATTTTGTTTGCGCTGTCACTTTGGCGATGTCAACATAACCATTGAATAAAGCACATTTACAACGTACAATTTACTTACTCACTTACACCTTTGTGTGTATGGATAAATACACACATAACACTCAAGGATGCTTGCCTGATGATGATGTATTTGTGAGTGCGAGAAAAGCGCTGTGCAGATGCGAAAGCAGTTAAAAACTTTTGCCCATACATTTGGTCGCCGCCAATATTAAGCTCGTTCAATATATGAGAGATGGAATGGTATATTTTTTGCCAGCTCTTTTGCTCTCTCTCTCTCTCTCTCTCTCTCTCTCTCTCTCTCAGTGGCAGCTGTGTACAAATGTGTACATTATAGCATACGCTTTTAGGTGTTTCACATTGGATTTCGTTTTTCTCTTATGCCAACCACACTCTGATTTATACTAATGCTGCTTAGAATTTGTACGATTAAACGTAACAAATCGAAACTCACACATATCTTGGTTTCACTTTATTGAACGGTGAACCTGTTTTGATGGCGCACCTTACCAAGTTTTTTTTTTTTCTCTTTTTCTCGCTCAGTCTGTCTCTTTCTCTCTCTCTCTCTCTCTCTCTCTCCTCTCTCTCTCTCTCTCTCTCTTCTGTCTGTCTGTCTCTGTCTCTCTCTCTGTCTGTCTGTCTCTGTCTCTCTCTCTCTTCTCTATTTCATTTCATTTCTTTCTTTCCTTTGCGTTTTATCGTTGTTTCATTCTGTCTTTTTCTCTCCAATATCTTTCTCTATCTTTCTTCCTCGTCGCCTTTCTTCTTTATCGCCTTCCTTCCTCTTCATCTATTTTTTCCCAACTTTCCATTCTAAGTGCATTTGACTATAGTCGTAATTTTGATTTTTAATGCAATACAGTTTGAAAGCATTGCATTACGAAACATAAAGAGAATTTTTACGCAAAATTTGATATTCGAACACTTAAAATCAAATATTTCGTTCATTAATTATTAATGAAATTTTAAGTTTGATATAAAAGCATTCATTTAATGTTGCGAATTCCGATGAATCGAAGTTGAAATGCAGTTTAATTTACTAAATTCAAAGATAATTAGTATCAAAGAGCTATTTCGCCGTCAAATGAAACAATTGCATTGCAAACACATTCGAAACAGGTGCTGCAAAAGACACTTTGCTTCAATATCTAATTGCATGAGTTTTCATTTTTTTTTTTTCCTTTGTTCGTTTGTTATTGGCTTGTCATTGGTTTGTTTATTGATCTCGTAAAACGACAATTTGACTGTATTTTTGTACGAACCGATTTTCATTGAACAAATGCTATAAATGAGCTTCTGCCTGCATGCATTTCTGTTGCACAACCAATTGTTTTTTTTTTTTTTTGTTTCTTTATTTTGTTTTGTTATTATCTAAAAATGTTTTCGTGTTTTATTTAATGATCGTTCACTAGGTATTTCAATTTCGGCATTGCAATCACGTTGCGCATAACATGGATGCATGTGTGTTTATCGCGAGTGCAGCTCATTTTCCATGCCTTTAGTGTTGCCATTCGGTAACAAAGAAAAAAAAAAATTATTATAAATGCGATCGCATAAATAATTAATTATGTTTTGTGAAAATTTATGTCGTTAAGAGAAAAACAAACTTTCACATATCGTGAAAATGGTAAAAATATTGGAGAAAAGTATTTTCAAGTTTGTGCATTTTGGTTTTGGTATTGTTTTCTTCTTTTTTTTTTTTTGTTGTGTGTTCCTCCTTCTGTTTTTTCTCTTCTTCTCTCTTTTTCTACTTAATATGCGGTTTGTGCACACGGAACGAACACAACAATGGTAATAAACGCCATTTGAATGGCATTCGTGTGCTTTATGGAGCAAGGTTGTTGCAAAACTTATTCTCGAATGAGTCGCGCACATGTTGCAACCTTTTTCCGAAATGAACATGAAATGAACGAAATATGAAAACAACAATTGCACTGGGAAAAATATTATGGAAAAAGCAACCGCACACACACACACACATGGTCGGCAATTTCATGTTGAAAAAATGAAATGTTTCGATTTTTTGTTGTTGTTTCCTTTTTTCATTTGTTAAATATATGACAAAGCAAGTGACAGGGTCGCGTAAGCAAAACTCAACGTCGATAAACATGCAATCGAAATGTGATGATGAATCGTTTATAAATAATTCGGCCATCACCCAGATTATGCCCATTCAAACTTATGAAAAATGAAAACACGAAAGAGAAAAAAAAAAAAAACCAAAAACATGAGGTAATGCCGACTTTTCGGCCTCTATTAAAATCACTGTACTATTTTCATTTCTTGTTTTTTTTCTTTTTCATTTTATTTTCCATCGACTGAAATTTTCCAAATGAACAGTTTTTTTTTCTTTTCCATTTTAAGGCTTTTGCTTTGTATGGTTTTTTTATTTCAATTGCCTTGTCTCAACTGAATTCACCGGCTGGCGTTGATTTTGAAATTTACAAATATTTCATTCTCTATATATATGGCACATGCAGAGTGGAAAACGGAACTCAATTCAACCACCGCCAACCCACTTTTCATCAAATATATATATATATATATTATTCGTATCGGAGTGAATAAGTATGGTGAAATTAGCCCGCAATAATTTTTATGTGAAGTACCAAGTCTTCATAATTTACATGAAACTGCATAAATTGGAGATAATTTATGACTTTAACTATTCGGAATGCTGCGAATTTTTCACCATCTTCATAATTTATTTTCTGGCTCTTTCTCTCTTATTCACCTTTTTCTTCTCTGTCTCTGTCTCTATTAATCTTTTCCGTCTCTTTTCATCTCTCTTTCTCTCTTTGTCTCTCTTTCTTTCTCACCTCCCCATTTTTACTTTCTTTTCTCACTCACTTTACTAAAAATTCCTATCTCCTTTCATCGTTCTTGCTATTTTTCACTGGTAATTCGATGCATACATACACATCATATAAACGAGATTGGAGTAGAATAAAAAAAATTATAGTTTATTATGTTAGAAACTTTTGCAAAGTATTCTTTATTGTAGCCATTCATCGTTTGGCTGGTCTGCGCTGCTTTAATAGATTTTTTTTTTTTTTCGTTTCTCATCCATTTAGCATACGCAGAAAATTTGTAGTTTATTAAAACGCATGTGAATAAGTTATATGAATATAGTTTATATATACTGCAATGAGGTGTATCGCGAGACCGAGAAACAAATAATTGTGTTGCATTACACAAAATTGCAATGAATTCATTTTTTTTTTTGTTCTGTATTAGAATATATATATATATGTGTTGGAATAAAGGAATTGAGAGTATGAGAAAGATACGTAGCTCATGTATGTTATACGTATTTAGGTCAGTCGGGATGATTTCAATGACCGAACGATATATCGCGCGACTGCAGTGCGATACGTGTGAATAATAAAAACAACAAACATACACAGAGGGAGAGAGAGAGACAGAGAGAGAGAGAGAGAAAGAGAGAGAGAGAGAGAAAGAGAGAGAGAGAGAGAGAAGAGAGAGAGAGAGAGAGAGAGAAAGAGAGGAAGCGAGAAATAATGTTAGAAACAATATGAAAATCAGCAGAGAATTTACGCTAAACACATAATAAGAAAGACAAGAATACTTGCAATTGAATTGCACATAAAGTTGTCATGTAACAGCAGGCCATCGCAGCAAGTACCATACAAACTGAAAGTGAATAGTTTTTGTGTCTTGTTTTCACTTCTCTGGTTGTACACATGGTTTTGATGTTTTCCAACACATTACCGTAATTTTTCGGTTAAAAGCAGTTATCTATATCTATTTGGATGGCAGTGATGTTGTTGCTCTTTTTTATTTCCTTCTCTCTCTCTCTCGCTCTTTCTTGATTTCATTTTAGCATTTTCTGTTTCAACATTTTCGTTCGACAAATTTCGAGCACTAGCACTGAAAATAATTTATACATGTGTATAGTAAACATGCCGCATTCACACTTCATACTTAATCATAGCAGACAGGCTGAATATGTTGCCCGTTTATCTGTTTTGCGCTGAGTTTTATATATATATATTTGGGATGTATAAGTTTTTCGGCCACAATCCTCAAATTGTGAACGGTAAATTGTTTGTGAGTGATGTATTTTGGTTGGCCGATGACGATTATAGTGTGTGCGGCAATCTGTGTATCATGTCTATCGAAACTATATTCTAAGCGATAAATTGTCTCTGGTGTGTGGCATTCGTGACACATTTCACAAAAACTGAAATTTCTAAAACAGACCTGGTATAAGCCTGATATTGATGTGCACGAGAGAAGATTGAGAGAAGAAAAAAACACATACACCTTATCGATATAAAGTCAACTTGATCTCATTGCCATCAAACAAATAATCACTATTCAAAGTATTTCATGCACAAAATCGCAACCAAATCCCTTATCCGATAACATAATACACGCACATCGTGTGTTTACAAAAAACGAAATTTTCACTTATGGAGAGCAAGCGAAAAAGAGGCAGACGTCAGAGTGAGAAAGACAAAATTTTTTTTTTTTTTTCATTTTTTTTCTCTTCATCCCAACAACGTATTCAAAGTTGTCACAAAAATTCTTTGCAATTTATTTCCATTGGATTTTCATCGTTGATTTTAAAGTTTAGCCATAACATGATATCGCTAACGTAAATGCGTACACAATGAAGATTGATACGCGTACTATATCAGTATTGAATTCCGTATGAATGTTATAACCCCTCAGAAAATAACTTTCAAAAGAAAATGTGTAAGCAAATGCGATCAAGAGAGAGAGAGAGAGAGAGAGAGAGAGAGAGAGAGAGAGAGAGAGAGAGAGAGAGAGAGAGAGAGAAAAAAAAGAACCATCGTACGCGGAAAATTCTATTTGAAATCCAGGCGAAAAATCAATGCATTGGAATGAGATAAAGTAATTCGTAAAAAGTGATAAAACTGTTGACATTCATCATCGTAAATAAATAGATAAATAAAATATGGGAAGTTATTTTGGTTGACATTGGCTGATTTGGCAAGAAGAGATGCTTTTGCTTTCAATATTACCATCTTTATCATCCCACTCTCGATAATTCGACCGAATTTCCAAGTTAATTGAGCAAATGTTTTTGGTTGAGAGAGAAAAAAGAAGAAGAAGAAGAAGAGAAAGAAGATAGTAGGAGAAAAAGATGAGAAAGAAATGGGCTGAACACGATGGGAAATCGGAATGAGTTACATTTAGAAGTTGTTCGCTTGAACATTGGCAAACAAATTTTGATTTTGACGCAGCAAATAAAATAAAAAAAACACAGAGAGAGAAGAAATAAAACAAAAAGAAAACCAAACACATACAACCGGACAGAAACATAGATTGAATGAGATGGAACAAAAACAAACGTTTGTCAAAAGCATGTTCAATGAAAAGCATTACAAGACGAGAAAAAAAAAACAGATGACTGACGCGACACACATACACAAAAGGAAACAAATGAAACAAGATGAAGAAAATAACACAAAAAAAAAAGAGAACCGTATTCACTTCAAAAACATCGAAATACAATGAATACGAACGTTTTTACTCAAAAGAAATTGTCTTCTTTCTGTCGAATTTGACTGGTGTTTGTCTTTTTCTTTTTTTTTCGCTCATTCTGTGTGTATGTGTGTCCCTTCTTTCGTTGTCCCGCAAGCAGTTTGCAAACCGGGAAAGGTAATTGTTGAATGGAATGAGTTGGAAAATTGCAAAGAAAAGTTTTCTTCTTTGCCACCCTGTTGACAATGTTTTTACGCGAAGTGTTGGCCTCATGTAAACTCTGCTATTCCGAACATACATACACACACACACACATCAAAGTTGGATTTGCCAAACGATTCGTCTTTCTTTTTGCCGAGTTTTTTCGTCCGTTCTTCTTCTTTTTTTTTTGCTGCGCCCGTTTTCTTTTTCTTTTTTTTCGTGTTGTTGACGTTGTTCGCCTTCGCAATCGAATTGAGAACAAGATGAAGTTTTAAACAAGTAAAGAAACACGTCGCATGTTCTCTTTTTTCATTTTTCTTCTCTCTTTTTATTTGCAAAATAACGGGCACAAACCGAGAAAGAAGTAAGTGCGACAGAAAAACTGAGAGAGAAAAAGACCTGAGCAAAATAAAAAATCGTTATGAAAAAGAAAATGCAGCAGAAATGGTTTTAGAAAAAGGAGGGGGTGAGACGAAACCAATGGCAGTCGAAAAAAAGCGAAAGAAAAGAAAAAAAAAAAAAAAAAAAGAAGAAACAAATGTTCGTTTGAAAATGCAGAAAAGGTGCTAGAGAGATGAATGGAAATGTGTATGCTCTTTTTAACCGAAAGTAACCCATTTTTCAAAGTCAGAAATGATTTGAAAATATTTTTGCCTTTGATGATTTATTTGTTGGTTTCGTATTGCCATCCATAACCACTTTCGTTATTTGAATGTGTTGGTTTGCGGATTCGTGTGTACATAACATACCAGTCACCATTTCTTTTTCAGTCATACATTTTCACCCATATTCAATTCACTGTCTTTTTGCGGGAGGAACGGAGATGGGGATGGAGTTGAGGATGGGGGTTGTTTAATGCGTGCGTATGCTTTTCATATGTCACTGATAATGTAACGAACGCACCAACAAAATATTAGGCAACTTATCATGATATTGACTACCTTTGCACTTCACCGCAAACGAAGACGAGAAAAAGGTTGATTTTTTTTTTTCTCGTTCACTCAAAATGCTGCTAATCTACAATACATGGGTGCTAACACGAGCATTCTTTTCCATTTTTTTCCTTTTTTCTCTCTCTCTCGCTCTTTCTTACTCCTTTTCACTTTACGCGGCATCAGAAATGTATAAAATCGACATTTAATCGAAGTGGTAATCCATTATTAATCGGCAAATGTAGAATTCCAAACTCTTTTCCATTGAAATAATTTTTTATTTCCGAAATATATTTTTTTGCGAACGCCAGTTTTTTTTTTTTTTTATTCTCTCTATTCACACCGAATATAAATCAAATGAATTTTTCCCTCGCTTTTACACTAGAGACAGAGCAAACAGAAACAGAGAATGATTGAAAGAGTGCGGAAGGAGATTGGTGTTAGTGTTCATGTGGAAATGTGCTATTTGAAAAATCGATTGCCTATGAGTTTCGATTTGAAATAATTTGGTGATAAAAAGCAAGCCATCAATCTAAATTTGTTTGCTGGATTTGAATGCAGCCACAAAAATGGTTTCGAAAAGAAAGAGCGACGACGGCGACGTGAAAAAAAAACTTTTGACAATCTTGATCCCTTCTATCATCAGTAAAACCGTTGATCTGCAACTAATTTGACAATGGTGAAAAAATGTGGTGACAGAAAGAAAATGTGACAAAAACACGGCCATCCTCACATAGCAATTCATGTGAATTTAATTTTCTATATATATATTTTAAGTTAGTTGCAGTTATGTCGAGCGAACAATTAATTCAACAGTGAATTGAATGAGAAATCGAGATAGAAAAGCACAGAGAGTATGAACGTTAGTGATGAAGAGAAAATGAGATAGAGATAATAGGGCGAGAGAGAGAGAGAGAGAGAGGATGAGATTATTCTAGTGGAAATAATTCACCGCATTGATAAATGATTGCAATTGATTTTGGGACAGTGAATTTATGTACAAACATGTATTTGGTTAATAAATCAAAAGAATGCTGGAAATTGTTTATGAAAATAACAATTCCAGTGAATCATTTAATCAATTTTCGTTCGGCCAGAATTATTTGTTTAATTGAAAAAAAAAAAAAAAACATTTTCATATACACACACACAGACACACATACACTTTGCTGAGCGCAGTTTAATGAAATTATATCATCGACAAAATTGGGTGCTAATGTGCTGAAATGGTGGACATGTGGTCAATCGATTTCAACTGAATTGATCGAATCAAAATCTAGCCTATTATATTCTATTTGAGTGGTTTGTAAATTGGCAACGAGTCTAAATTATAGAATTAATAAACACGAATATGAACACGAACACGATTCAATAGGCTCGCATCAATTAGACGACTCGAATTATTTTCTTAAGCGCGTTCTGCAATGGAGAACAACATGAAAATGATGATAATGATATGGCATTTAATTGGGCATCGTTGTCCATTATGAATATTCAGTTAGTTTAAATTAGTGAATGTTATACGCAAATTTACATTTGTTATGATATTGTCAATTTTCAATGCAAGTGACCAAACTTCATTTACATCCGGTTTTAATTATTTACTCATAGTGTGTTCACCGTTCATACTGGGGCTAAAAATGGAAGAGATGAGAGGGAGGCAGAGAGGGAGAGAGAGAGAGAGAGAGAGAGAGAGAGAGATGGTGTTGTAAATGGTCGGAAAGCGATTTGATATTTTTAGTTACCGGCAGCTACCGGACCCGGGTGCATTGTTATCAATAGCCACATGTAAATGTTAAGTTATTGTTATCAAAACCGCTGTCCATAATCGATTTTTGGTTCGGCATACTATTGTTTATGAATAATGAAAAATAAACCAAGCGCAAATACAAACAAAAATGAAATAACAAACAAACGAAAATTAGATTTATTTAACATGTTTCAAATAATAATTTTGATGTTGAATCATTTTTGTGCAATGATGTACAATTTTTCACCCATCCGACAATGATAAATTGCAATAGAATTTTGCAATGCATTGGCATTTTCAATTGAGTTTGCGGTTTTACATTGATATTGCTACACATTTTTGGCCTAAATGTTCATTGTTCATCGTTTATAAATTATGAACGAATGGTGGTCATGGTGATGGTTTAGATTTGATTTTGCTTTTACCGATCGGAACAATTGAATTAGAGGAATTATTATTACTTATCGGAAAATTGACAATAATTTTTCCTTCATGTCAATGTAAGTTGAGTTAATGCTGTCTATATATATGAGGCTCATATAAACTGTATGTAGAAATCTTTTAAATTTTCTTTCAATTATAATTCAATTGCGCGGTGCAAACTCACTCACAATCATTTCAAGTGAGTATATGAAGCCAAACAAATCAAGGATAAATCCGTTTTCCAAAGTTTTGAATTTTTTTTTTTTTTTTTTAATTCTTTCAAATTTTACCTGAACCTCGATCAAGATGATTTAAAATCAGTGATTTTATACATTTTTTGTTTGATTTTTAAGCTTTGAGCTTCTCTACTTTTAACACAAGCTCATAAAAATTTGATATATATGTGTAACAAAGTCTTTATCAGATCAACGTTAAATTAAACGAAAACTGAAAATATGTTTAATGGAGGTCGACTCGTATTTTTTCCCTTTTTCTAATTAGTCTTATTTATGCATCACATCCAAATATGGTTGGTATTCGTAATCATATTCACATGAGTGCATTTTGATTTTGGATTTTTTTTTTTTTGAAAAATCATACGACAGAGGCTTAAACATGAACATTTCACATTTCTCGTTCAATTTCTCTATTTCTATTTGTCCATCGCTCTCACTATTTTGAAATATTAAAATAAAAGCTCAAACCGCATTAAATATTGACATTTCTATATGGAATATTTGATGAGCGGTACGAATACGACTGATAAACGAACGAGAGAGAGACATACAGAGAAAGGGTAAAAGGTAGAAAATGCAATTTGACTCAGTCAGTATGATAACGTCATTCCCGACACAACAAATACACAGACTGAAATAAAGCCCTATGCTTCTGTTCAGTTCACACATACACACACCAATTGAATGCCAGCATAAATGCACATTGTTGAACATGGTATTGTGGTGTTTCAAATGTAAAACTTCATCAAAGTTCATGTAAATTTGATGGTTTTGTGCTTGTTCGTTTGTTTTTTAATGAAAAAGCAGTCTCCAAAGGGCTATTTCGACACTTTCCCACAACCAAATCATAGAATTTCGACAAAAAAAAACCCTCATTTCACATCTTTTTTATCGAATTGGTAAAACACTCTCGGTTTCTCTACTCGTCTATGATCGATTTTTTTTTTTTTTTTTTTTTTCGGAATTTTCATCAAAACATCATCATTTTGAATCGAACATGAGCAATCCAAATTTTCTCATGTTTTTTTCTTGATTCGATTTTGTCCATAAAGTTCATTTTTCGAGTGATGTTTTGACATATGACATTTTCATTCATTTTTCTTGCCAAACGAATTTTATCACATAATATTCTGTGCGGTGACGATTAAGCCGGCTGGCATGTCATTTGACATTGAACGAACCATGTACAAATTTTTTTTTTTTTTTTCATTATTATTATTATCATCATCATCACATTCTCTTGTTCTATCCATTGGAACACAATTTTTTGATGCAATTTTCTACTCATGTTGTTTTTTTTCACTTCAATTTTCTGTACATATCATGTATGTATATATTGTCAAACACCAAAAACCGCATGCAAACTAAACCAAAAGCGTCGGAATTATTCAGCTTTACACACCGCAACCATCAAGCCATTGTAAAATGAGGCGACATAGCATGTGTGTTTGATAAAAAGCTGCTTTGGCAACTGCCAACACTATTAATAAGTTGATGTTATTTTATGTAAATAAAATTTATGCTATTCTTAGCCCATTCCATGCTAGGCACTCAAACTCATACAACCGTTCACGCCACCATATTGCGCGCACAAATCGAGTAAATTGAACAAAATTTAATGTCACCAACAGCGACTGAATTTTTTTTCTCTCTCTCTCTCTCTATATCATGTAAATAGCAGTCGAAATGTAGCGGTCGGTTTGACACAGAATGCACAAGATCGCAACGATGGCAATGGCAACGACAATAACGATATCATACAACTAGCTCGATATTTGACATTTTTAACAATAATTTATTTCATTTGGATTTTAATAAATTTGTCGCATGTTTTGTTTGCGGTTCATTGAGAGAGAAAAAGAGAGATGAGCGGGTTTTTCGTGAGCGATTTATTTGAATTTTTATCTCGATGAAAAACTACAGCCGCAGCATTAACATCAGCCGCGCGCCATCAGTACCAACCAGATCAGATCGATATATTCAAATCGAAACATTATTCAGCCTGCAGCGACATCGAATAGCAAAAACATTTCGATTCGATGATTCAATTTGAACAATAAAAAAAAAAAAAAGAATGAAAGAAATTTATGAAAGAGAGAAAACCATCTTTGGAATTACAACAGGGCGATGATGTTGTTGTTTCGCTTTGTTTTCCCTTCCATTTTTCACTCAAGCATATGATGGCAATGCAGTGAATAAATGCCATGCTTCAACTCATGTCGAATCAATGCCATAATATCCAATTTTTATCTCTTTATTTTTCTCTGTCTCTCATTCTCTATCTCTTTCTCTTTCTGTCTTTCTGTCTTTCTCTCTTTCTCTCTCTCTCTCTCTCTCTCTCTCTCTCACTCTCTCTCTCTATTTTAATAATTTCGAAATATGGAAATTCAATTCACATTTCAATATACGACGACAAATTGCAATCGCAAGCAATAGCAAACAGCAAGAACAACAGAATAAATATCATTTTAAAAAATTGTGTTCACATTTTAAAATTGAACATATAATTTGAGTTTTCTATCTCTCTTAATTTCCAATATCATATTTGCATTCAATCTGCGTATATCGCCATTGTTATCATCTGGCGTTCATATTGTCTTGCATTTGTGTCAGTATCATCATAATCATCATCATCATCATCATCATCATCATCATCATAATCATTATTTTTATGATTTCTGTTGAAATGTTTTGCGTTTCAATTTTATTTTGCCTGTTTTTTTCCTTCATTTTTTGTGTCTTCTTGTACTCAATTGTTTTTTTCGGAATTGCGTTCATTTTATAATGCTTCATCGGTTGTTGAAAAATTATTTATTGTTTATTCAACATTGTTTTAATCGCAATAACAAATACAATTAATTTTCCGTTTTCAATATTTTTTCAACCGTTATAGATCGGTTATTAAATTCATCAAAATAAAGTATGATTTTTTGTAAATCTTTTATTGCAATAAGCATCAAAAACAACTTGAGACAGAAGTGGGGATTAAAGAGTCGAAAAATAGACTTGAAGTGAATATATCGAAATTGAACACAATGAAATGAGAAAATGAGAATATGATTCGTTCATTTTATACACATACACAATAATTGTTCAAGTGAGGATTATGTGCTGTGTTTGTGTATCTCAATGAAAATGGAACGGAATGAAACCGGATTAAAAGCTTTTCTTTTACCATTTCTTTATATCTCTTTTGCCCCGTTTTCTTCTGGTGGCTTGGCAGAATGTAAATAAAAGATTTTTAGCCTATTGTGTGGCATTCATCTTTATGCTCTTTGGTGATTAATATACACCAAAAATTGTTATTTATTCGCATCTAGTGGCGTTTCGGCAATGAATGTGATTTTTCATTTCTTATACCATCGACGACAACGACAACGAAACGAACAAGTTGAAGAAAATGATAGCAAACTTGCGTTTTAACTTCAATTTATCTCCCGCTCTCTCTCTCTCTCTCTCTCTCTCTCTCTCTCTCTCTCTCTCTCTCTCTCTCTCTCTCTCTCTCTCTCTCTCTCTCTCTCTCTCTCTCTCTCTCTCTCTCGTCAGCTTTCGGACGGGGATTTTGTTCTCACAAGTCAAACATTAAAACATTAATATAAATGTTTAAGCGAACATTTTAACCTTTTTTTATAGATTCATTGTGTTTTTTTTTTCTCTTGCTAACGGTCGAAACTGAACGAAGCGTGCGAGGGTAGCAAAAACAAATATGATATTTTTTTTAAAAAAAAATTCTTCATGCTATTTATCATGACCGGGCAGGAAAAACCATTCACGCTCATTTTCATATATACAGAACACACACACACACACACACACACACACACACACACACACAAAAATAATATGAAAAATATTTTCGGGCGTTATTCCATGTTCCATCCATCAATTTTGTACTGAATTTTCATTTTTGTATTTTGTATAATTGATTTCTTTGATTCCTTTTCATTTGGCAATGGATTTCGGGTCAGGACACACTTCATTTGACGATATATTGAATAATGAATATTTTATAAAGGAAAATATGCTATTACATTTACCAATATGAAAAAAAAAGAAAAATATACAAGAAGTGCCCAATGTTTTTATAATATTAAAATTTTTTTTTGTTTTGGTCCGAATTGATCATTGATTGAAACAACATTTTGCTAATAAATAACGAATGGCTCAAAATGTCAATAGTGCAGTATACATGTATTTGGACACTTGATTTCCATTTTACATCCATTTCATTCGCTCTTTCACTCATAACATTAAATAAAGGAAAATTGTTTCATTTGCTGCAAATTGATTTTATTTAAGTGAATTAAATGTTAACAACAAACAATTCATTCACATGAAAATGCATTCAATTTCAGTATTACAAAATTCACTTGTATCCCAAAATAATAAATTATTGTTGGCAACGATGACGACGACGACAACAACAGTGCACAACTATATTTATCATGGGAAGGAGTTAGAATATCTTTGGTTCATTCGTTTCAAATGCCAAGAAGATGAAATTGAAAGTGATTTACGGCTTAAGTTTTAGCATTGAATTTTGTTGTGATGCATTCAATGGCAAGTCAGTGGTCATTCGTTATATTCTATTTTTCAATACAATTCCACCCGAAATCAATCAAATCCGTTTCAACAAAAGTTCAAACAACAAATGCAATAATGTTCAACACACACAACAACAAAAAAACCGAGAAAAAAATGGCCATTTTTTTTTCTCACAGACTTTTTTTCTTTAGTTTTTCATCTTCTCTTTTTCTTCTTCATGTGGCTATGAATTTTCAACTATTGTAAATTCAATGTCTATTAGTTTCCTTTCATCGTCATGAATACTAAGATATACAGTTTTTTTTTTCTTTATTTTTACTCTTTCTCTTCTTCTGCCGCTCTATCCCCTCCTTTCTCTTTGTGATATCACAGAAATGGCCTTGGCGAGCGAGAAAGAGAGAAAGAGAGAAAGAAAGAGTCGAGTCGGATACGATTGGCAGGAATCTACAAAGTCATGCATAAATCCGTGACATGGAATCTCAGCAAAATGAATGGCATATGAAAAAAGATGGAGAGTAATGTTCAAATGAAATAAAAGGAAAGAATAAATTCAATCAATTTTCCGTTTTTGTTGGTTCGTGTGTCATGTTCGCTTAACTTGTGTTCGTACACAAAAACAAGACCGAGAAGAAAAAGATGAAGAAAAAAAAAACAAAGAACGAGCCGAAAATTGAATTAGGGAAACCGAGAGAAAAAAAAAAACTTGACTCGATGTGAAAAAGTGAAAAAATGATGAAGACGAAATCTTTACTAACACAGCCGTCGTTTCAAATGTATGTTTACAATGTCTGTTGTTGGCTGCTGCGGGTGATGTGGAGAGGCAGCAAGAGTGAGAGCGAAAAATTCGCCAAAATTAATTTGAATCGTTATATGTATTAGTGCGAGGGTCGCGGTTTTTTTCTCCATTGTAAGCCAATGGCTTCTTTGTTACTAAAAGGTGCACCACCAAGAAATATTAATACTAAAAATGGCAATCATTCAAAATGTACATAAATTAATATAAATAAAACACAAGCAGTGCCTATAAGGGGGTTTCATGTGGTTGATAAACATGAAATCTAGCATTGAATCCATTTCAGTATTGAAAAATATGTTGCTTGCATGTTTATTATTCATGTAAGTAAAATTAAAGATTATAAAAAGAATCACACATCCTAGAACGGGAGGGGTCACTGCAAATATGGATATACAAACAAAATTCTGTTCAATGTCTTAAAACAAATGATTTTAATTAATTTTTTCGTTTTCTATTTCTTATCATTTTTCGACGTGCAATTCTCTTTTGTATCGTAAAGCATTTGTGAAAATTATTGGTAATTTTCTTTATAAAAAAAGAACCAACACACAAATTAAAGGGCAGAGTCAAAGCTTTGAAGAGCATTCTCTATTATTATGTTATCTTATAATATCAAATATGATTATGGATCACTAATAGACAATGTTTACAACATTTGATTATGGAGAACATGCAACTATAGAATCCATTCATGGTCTACGGATGATGGATGATGTTTATAATGAAATTTTAAAGAAACACATCAAGCTCAACACCTGATCGAATTTTCATGAATGTGAATAAATGAAATTTTATTTGCATCCGTACATGCTGTGTAAGATATTAAATTTGGCATTGAATTCATTAGTATTGTGAAAAGTGTTGTTTGCATGCTCATTACTCATACAAGTGAAGGAAAAGATTATAAAAACCACAATAACACACACAGAGAGAAAGAGAGAGAGAGAGAGAGAGAGAGAGAGAGAGAGAGAGAGAAAGAGAGAGAAAGAGATCAAAAACGGGAAGAGTGCTTGTCTTTTGAAGGCGACCAAACACTCAATCGCTAAGTGAAAGTGCGATAAGTCCATTTAAATAAATTTTAATATTATGCAAACAAAATTCTGTTCAATGTCATTAAACAAATGAATTCAATTAAATTTTTCGTTTTTCCTTTCATTCTCGAACTGTCTTGCTCTTTTTGTCATTCTCACAGCCGCTTATTGCTCTTTTTCGCATATTTGTGTGTCAAATGTATATGGCCGAAACTTTTGGTTTCAAAAATGTCGTTTGCATCCTCATCATTTTACGTACTCACTCACTCTCTCTCTCTCTCTCTCTCTGTATTCCAACCACTGTCACCTTGCATAATCACTTTGTCTATTGAGTTTTGTTTTAATTTAAGCTTTTCCCATTTTTTTTTCCGTGTTGCTCTTAGTGTTGTGCTCATGTTCGCGTCTCGTTTCATTTCAAAAACTGTAGAATCACATTGGAAGCTGTGCTAATACTCGCACGTTTATGTTTTTGTATGCACTTACTTTACAGAATAATATGTTACTACATTAAGGTATACATAAAATAATTCGGATTTTCACGAAGAAAGATAATGGTTGGCACATCCGAACACAATCCAGAATCACCAGTCGCTTTCATTTTGTGATTCACATTTTTTTCCCGTCATTGCTGTTGCTTTCTGTTTTTATTTCTTTCTTTTTCTATTGCCATACATATGCAATGGAATGGGAATGAGTATAAAAATAGAATAATCAGCTCAATATTCGTGTTTGGCATTTTCTTGCCTGGGAAATTTCTCATTTTCATTCGACAAAGTTTTACGTGTATATATCTGTTTCTGTCTATGTGTGCTCACGAAACTTGCAAAGTTTTGGATAAACAATCTTTACTTTTTACTTCGTGTCTTTTATCCTGGCTCCATTTGTTTCCTCAAATACACACATTTGTCACACACACACACATATCCACAGAGAAAAATAAATGAAAGAATGAAAACGATGAAGAAAAATCTTTCCCTCCGTTTTTAGCCCTTTTGTTGGTTGCCATTTCAATGTTCGTTCTGCCACGTACACATGCAAAAGATCACGTATTGAATGCTGTTTCGTTTTTCTTCACCATGCGCGAATGAAGACGATGACGACGACGATGATGATGATGATGATGTCGAGAGCCAACTAACTCGAGCCAACCAAATACACGCATTTCAGTTCTGTTGACTTAAATTGAATATTCTTTGCGAGTGACAGATTATAATGTTAAATACTGAAATGGCATTCGGTGGTGCGGTGTGTACGTTTGTGTGAATTGTGTTATTGTTTTCGTTGCTTTTCTTTGTTTATTGGTTTTTGTTTTTGGCTGGTAAATTCGCGCTCGTCTCTTTCTCTCTTTCCCCCTTTCTTTCTCTCTCTCTCTCTCTCTCTCTCTCTCTCTCTCTCTCTCTCTCTTTGTATTTTGATTGCTTCAAACGCTTCCGTTCTTGACTCCATTTGCCGTACTCATCATCGCTATTTCTTTTCTTTTTTTTTTTGTTGATATTTTTACCCGCTTGATGGTTAAAATTGTCAACAGTTCTATCAATTTATAATTTCCACTTAAATTTCCAAAATAACAATGGCACAAATGCTCCCAGAATCATTGTTTGTCTCTGTTTTGTTGTTACAAAATCCGAGATTTTTCCATCATTGTAATTTTCCTCATTTTCAGTTTTGCATAATTTTCGGAATCGGAATTTCAAAACAAGAACAACCAGCATCGCTTTCTCAATGTGCGTGTGTGGTGTGTGTGTGTGTCTTTTAAACAAATAATACCACATCGAAAAAGAGAAAAACGAAAATACTTTCATTGTTTTTAATTTAATAAAAGCGTCTTTTCACCGAATGGAGCCAAACTCCAGCACCATATAATATTGTGAAGAGTAGCTGCGAGCCAAAAATGAGAGATGAACATTTTATTTCAGCATGCGAGATACAACAGACATACTGTAAAATGAAATTGTGGCAACAGCCACGTTTTCGTGTGTGTTTGTGTATGTGAGCCTGGGCGCTGTTCGACTTTCGTTTCTTTAAATGGCAAAGCGGCGCATCATGCACAAAGATTGTTGCCTCAAAAAGTAATACATATTACTATTTGAAATGAAGTTTGTCGCATGACGAAGCAAACAATGACGAAAGGACAAACAAAAAATTGAACGATGAAAAAGAAGAAAGAGAAGAGAAAGAAGAAGAAGAAGAGAAAGGTGAAGAAGACGAAGAGAAAGGAGAAGAAGAAGAAGTAGAAAAATAAATTTAAGTAAAAGAAAACATGTTCATTTTTTCATTCGTTTTTGCTTTCATTTATTTTTTTTGTCGGATGAATAATTACATATAAAAAGGTACATTACACACAAACATTTTACATTGTAATCGATGTAACTAGCAACAACTTAATTTCTTCTCTATCTGTGTGCTTTTCCGCGCCAAGCTACCGCATTTCATCGCCATTTTCGCAAGCGAGAGAAGTTTGTTGTTATTTTTCGCTCTTGCTCTCACACTCTCCCCCTCTTCAGTCATTCTTTTTATTATATTTTGTTGTTCTATATTTGTTTTGTTTTGTTTCGTTTTGTGATGAGTTTTTCACATAGCATGCTAGGCTGGTTGCCATCCGGCTCTTGTTTCTATTGTCATTTTGTTTCTTTTTATGATTTCCTCTCCATAATTCGTCTTTTGGAACACGCGCCCAGTTTTTCACGGCGATTCACAAATAATGCCAACAGTGTGGGCCAAAGTGACACAAAATAAAAGACAAAAAGAAAAAGGGAACGGGAGAGAGAGGAGAGAGAGAGAGAGAGAAAAAGTAAAACATGAAGAAAGATAATTTTGACAAAGATTTTCGATTCGTATTTTTTCTTTATTCTTATTCTTATTCTTCGGCTCCTTCTATTAAGTGTTGTTGAAATTAAAATTGAATCAAGAAAATTGATCTGTTTTCTTGTTGCAGGCACATTGAATTGTCGAATGTAAAAGAAAAACCTGAGAATAAACCTATTTATGCGTAAACTTTTTTCCATTATTTTTGTTTGGTGCCATTATTCTTGTATCATAATCCTGTCAAAGTATAATTCTTCATGAATTTTGATTGTGCGTATGTGTGTGCGATGTGAATGCGTATTTTTTTTTTTTCTCAAGAGCATCAAAGTTGTGACCCAAACAAAAGCCATTCAATTTTCATTTTCGTTTTAATAAGATTTGACATCAGATAAGCCAATTTAAAATCAACCATCTGAAGCAATGGACTTAGTTGATATTTTCACCACCATCAAAATACACATCACACACGCTGAATCACTTTTGTATTGGTCGAGCAACAGACTGTTAAAATATATTGGTTCAATGCGATAAGAGAATTGTGTGGCACAAACAATGCCATTTGCCGGATATGCGATTATGATGGTGATAGTGATGATGATGGTGAAGTGAAAATGTTCTGATGCTCACCTGAACTGAATAACTCTATCTTTGCTTAAATGAAGTAATTCATCCGTGCACTTGTGACATTGTTTTCCATTGTCGTACGATGCGCATCTTGCATTTTTAATGATCAAAATCGATCGAACAGTAACCGCTGTACAGTAAGTAGTACTGTTATGCTTTGCTGTATACTGTGAAAATATGAAGAAAAATGAAACACACAATATTCCATACCAAAAATAAGAAAAATAAAAAAAAAAATAAAAAATAAATAGAATAAACATGGTTCATTCCGCCATAAATGGTGTCAAATGAAAAGTTATCTTTCTTCGTTGCGGCTTTGGCTCAACCACAATGCACAAACGATGCGAATGAGCAAACTTGGTTGAGTTCACTCGAGGTGGCCGGTTCAGATTACGTTTATCGTTGATGCGCACACATTATCGGCCATCCCATTGGTTTGTTGAGTAAGAGTTCTCTCTTGTTGAGAAAGAGAGAAGAGCAACTGAATAGCAAAATAAAATATATTGACATCACCACCGGATTGACGATACATGCAATAGCAATGGAATGGATACACCGAGAGGGAATGAGATGATGATGGAGACAGTTGCAAAAATTATACACATGTTTTCAAAAAGAAAATTCGAGCAAATGCATCGAATGGCACCAAAAATGAACAAAAATCTACTGGAACTGAACAAAATAAGTAAAAATGAAGCGATTGTGTTGATGCCAGCAATGGTAGTATGTGGCAACAAAACCACGACATTATAGAAACAGAATAAAATAAAACGTTAAAGAGAGAGAGCGAGAGAGAGAGAGAGAGAGAGATAAAGGAGAAGAGAGGTGAAAAGAGAAAAGATGAGGAAATATTGAAGGGAAAAAAAAGTCAAATCTATATAAAAAGCGAGTGAAACATTTTCAGCACGAAAAGCTCTAACTATTATTATTAAACTAGTCACGTATTTATATGGTCATTCGCTTCAATTGTTTGCATGTGTTCGGAGGGCAACACGCAAAAATTGGACGGAAAAACCGATCCGACAACGATACATCGTCGACTCTCAATGATGGCGACAGATGAAAAACTGTACGGAATATAAACCAGCTGCAGCAGCGGTAGCATCCGCACACAATCCGAGAGAATAGAAGAAATGAAAGGAACGGAAAAGCACATTCAAAAAAAAAAAAAAAAAAAAAAACAGGGAGAAAGAGAGAAAGAGCGATGAAAAACGAGAGAGAGAAATCAGAAACAAAAGGATGAAATGGTTGGGATCGAAAGCACACATGTGTAAATTGATACAAATAAATAGATTATTTGCTTTTGCTGTGGCCGCATTCGCCTTCCTTTTTTATGGTTTGCTGATTTTTGGTCTACCATTTCTTAATGCTAAATATTTAGCACACAAAATTAAAGCCATATATTTTGAAACGAGATGGCCAACAGAGGAACCCGAAAATATTTGATAACGATGACAAAAACATGCGTCCCAATGCGTGCTAAAGTGGTCTTTGGTTTCATTCTTCAATTTTGTTTCATTTTTAAAAGAAAAAAAAAAAACAACACAAAACCGATTGAAGAAGAAGAAAATAACAAATGGAATGACGTTTGCAGATGACAGCATTCATTATAACAAATTTAAAGTTTTTGCGACCAAAATAGTGTTTTCTATTTTTGTTAAATGGCAAACTATATAACCAGCAGGCAAACAAAATACAATTACCATTGCATATCCACTGGAATATTAAACATATTTAATATCTAAAGAATTGCGCTCGCATTCGATCCAGTCGTGCGTAGATCATCTCATTTTGTTCATTGATTAAAAATCCGAGCGCAATTTCCAAAATCGAAAATGCCGGCAACACAAATGGATACTTGAATTTCATGAATTAAAAAAAAAAAAAAAAAAAAAAAGAGAGACTCATAGAGAGAAAGAGAATGCGTGACAGAGTTATGCAGAGAGAGGAAAGGGACAGAAAAACAGAGCAATAGAGAATGAGCGTGTGAGCGAAAAATAAATGTACACGCGCATCCGATAAATTAAATATCATTTCCTGTTGAACTGAAGCGCTCCGATGCTCGCATTTCTATTAACATAGTTTGTTCTTGGTCCACCCGGTCACCCAATTCTATTTTCCCTTGAATCTACCTCTGTCTCTCATCCCCCTTTATTTTCTCTTCCTTTTTCACTCGATTCCAACTGCAGAATTTATTTGCACGACCGAACAAATATATGCTATTCGACCGCACACCAAAGCGATACTGTTGTGCAAAATGGCAAAACAAAAGCGCTAAATGCGATGGAATAGATGGTGAGAGAGTAAAACGTGAAAGTAATGAAAAACCCCATACCGAACAACTTCAATAACATACAACCAGATCGAGATACAAGATCCGATGAGCTTTTCGGTACTTTTATGTTTGGCCTTTTATTTTAATGTCGATTTCAATGACTTTTTGTTGCAGACCTCGTCTCTCTTTCTCACAATCATCACGATTGTACATCGATTTGAGTAAAACATAAGCAAAACATTTTTTTGACGTTTTTTTTTTTCTCCTTATTTTTTTTTGAGAAAAGAAAAGGATCAACGCTTGGATGATAATATGTTGTGCTGTGTGATTGTTTTTTTTTTCTTGTGTTTTGTGTAATTTGTTCCATGAAAACTGCTGATATTGCTGTTATTGCCCTTTGTTAACTATTCATTTTTATTGTTAAGTGGATTCTGGGGTCGTCATTTACTCTCATTTTCACACAAACACACACACACACACACATATTTCCATAAAATGTTTTAGTCACATTTGAATTCGATCAAAGCACATTTGAATAGCGACAAATGAGAGTCATACATTTTTGATTCAAACATTACAATAAATATCGTCCTAAAATAGTCTTCACTACGATACATTAAAACAAAACGAATTGCTTTAGAAGATGGCTCAGGCATCACGCTGAATGGAGCAGTAAATTTAAATGAATTTCATATAAAGATATAAATATAAATATATTTTCGGTCTGGCGGGGGTGTGTGTGTGACTTAGTATATTGTTCCAAGTTTATCTTCGTGAGTATCTCTCTCTTTCTCTTTCTCTCTCTCTCTCTCTCTCTCTCTCTCTCTCTCGATCTGTGTTGCAAAGTGTAGAGAGCTTTTCACTAGAATCGTGTTCTCGGTTTTTGGTCAGATTCCTTGGAGTGTACACTCGTTTGCTCCATAATACCATAGCGAAAAATGCGGAAAGCGATAAACTGAAACTTTAATGGATGTTATGCAAATACAAAATGAAATGGTAAATATAAATTCGCCCATGATGGCTAACTATTCTCGCTTTGACTCTCCCTCTCTCTCTCTCTCTCTCTCTCTCTCTCTCTCTCTCTCTCTCTCTCTCTCTCTCTCTCTCTCTCTCTCTCTCTCTCTCTCTCTCTCTCTATTTCATGCACTGTATGCAAGTAATATGTTAGCGAGTTGCTTTCTTCATCTCTCTAACTGTTATACTATTTATGATGTTTTTGCTTGGCAAAATGGATTCGGGCATTTTAATGGGAGCAAACATTTCACAGCATGCCAATGCGGCTACATTGCTAATTCGAAAGTAGTGCTTCGTTTTCGACATATTTACGGTCGAACGAATCAAAAACACCCTATGTTAGTGAGCTGGTAAGTGGTAGATGCTTATGGCAAAATTTTCTTCATTTCAAATTGGAGAAAAGCATTTCGGAAATTGGTGTTGTTGTGCAATCTGCATATATGCTTTTGTATTTGTGTCTGTGTCTGTGTCTGTATTTCTCTATAAAATGCACACATTTCTGAGCGCATTTGAATAAATTATAATTGAGAAATGGTGAGATTTTACGTGAAAATGTTTTAAGATGGATTGTCTAAAACCTGGTTCCATCGTGATGCAATAAAGAGCGAAACAGTTCTCATAGAATTGGTTTCATTTCTCGAGAAAAACTAATTTTCAAAATGAACCAATTCCACAATTTCAAACATTGGCTGAGGTCACATAAGCTCCCGTATACTACCGGTACAATTGTGTCAAAGTCCAACTACTCAAATAAAGCAAACACACACACACACAAAAGGAGAGATACAGACATACACACTTTTCGTAAAACTACAACTTCTAAATAACATTCGAAATGCGAACTATTTTGAAAATTAATGCCAACACATATTAAATTTAATTTGAGCAAATATTCCCAGTCGAAAATTTAAATACACTGCTAAGTAAATTTTCTCGGCAACTAATGATAAGAAGGATCAAGGTTTGCACAAACACAATAATATTTACATTTTCAGTTTTGGTTTCGTTTGGTTTGGTTTGGTTTAGACTTACGTTTTCTAAATGAAACAAAGCAATAGATGAATTGTTTGAATGTTCGAACGTTGACAAATAACAAACATTGTAGCCATAGAGCATAGAGCATAGTTTCTGAATTAGATTTTTGGTATTTGAAATTTGAAACATTCGATGTACGTGGTTTAGTTAAATGAAACAGCATCACAAATATCCTTGCTCTATATTATGCTATTGAATTAACTTGCAATGACTCATCGCTGCAATAGTTTGTTAATCTATTTACTCTGACTGCATTTGCATTGACCATATTTATCAACGAATTTGATGAAATTCATTTTTCAATCAAATTCATCACAAAATTGGAATTAAAAAAAAAAACATAATTTGAACAAAAATATGTAAAAGTTATTGTTGTGATGAGATCAAAATCCTCCGATTTCGTTTTGTTTTGTTTTTTTTTTTTTTTTGAAGATGAGGTCAAGAATGGACAAATGCGAAACGAAAAATTTCAACTTCATTATAATATCGTAAACGGGAAAATGGACCACATAAATTACAAACATTTGTGTAAAATAACCTTCGATGTGACAAGAGCTCAAATTTTGTATATTGAAATGGGTTTCGCTTCGTGAATATATTTATTTCCGTTCTCATTTTCTCGTTCTTGCTTACTCTCTTACTTTTTCTCCCACAACTTCTCTCACTCATTCTCTCTCTCTCTCTCTCTCTCTCTCTCTCCTCTCTAACTCGTTCTCTCTTTCACTCATTCTCTCTCTCTCTCTCTCTAACTCGTTCTCTCTTTCACTCATTCTCTCTCTCTCTCTCTATCTTTCTTACTAACTAATTCATCTTCACTCTCTTTCCCACCCTTCGACTTTACATTCACTGCATTTCACCATTTCTGTTTCATCCAATTCTGACCGCTTCTCATCATTTCATATTCATAACAAGTTTATTGGTATTCGTCTCCATTTGTACACAAGAATAAAGGCCATTGCCATAGTGTGTCTCTGATTAAAGATTTCATCATTGGATGCGGTAAAATGTGTCTTGGCCAAAATTTAATACATTGTCAATAATGTGAATAGATATGTTTTGACTAGCGAATATTTGTCCATTGGGGATGCTGAAATTTCTCAATTTCCAAAACTATTCCATTTTAGGTTGTGTCAATAGAAACAAAATTATCGGTCTTTGTTATAACGACAAACAGTTAATCAAAAGATAACACAGGCATATGAATAGATGTAGAATTTGTATGGGGATGGGATCAACATAACCGAGGAATTTCGGAAGTTTGTCTATTTATATATTTACTATGTATGTGTGTGTGTATGGTGTGTGTGTGCAAGAATTTGTAAGAAAGTCCCAGTTCATTGAGTAAATAAACAAAACAAAACAAAAAAAAATCATTGATTAGACATGTTCCTTTTCACCTGAAATTAAAGTCGAACCTAATTGAGTTTTCTTTTCGGTTTGGAATTGATAAGAAAAAGGTGTGAATTGTGCGTGCGTGTATTTAATGACACGCAATCAATTAAAAACAATGAATAGAAAAAAGGGTTATTCATCACATTCTAATGCCTCAAATGAATGTGATTAAAATAGTTGAGTGATTTTCTTCTTGTTGTTGTTATATTTAAGAACAATAAACTGACAAACGATATACAACATACACATTTTTCTATTGAATTTTGTATTCATGCGTTGTTGACTTCAGTTTAATGCATATAAGACGAAGATGACGACGACGATGAAAATTAATAAATTACCATTGAGTTCGGTACAATTCAATTTATTTAATTATTATGCCCATGAATCATTACTTTTTGGTGACAGTGTTGTGTGAAAAATGTGCAACTCATCTTCATTTTGGTGTGCGATGGTTTTGTTTATGAGTTTTTTTTTTTCTTCTCTATGGTGGATGCGAATGAGTGCGGGTGAGTGGTGGTGAAAATGTATCTATTTTTTTTTTTGGAACGGGTGGGAGGCCTCTACCGTAAGCAAACAATAGAATCATTTTCGCAAGTCATCATGTTGTGTGTACAGTATTGACGGGCCTCTTCTTTATTTTGTATATGTGTGTGTCTATGTGTCTGTGGAACAATATAGTAATTTGAGTCCGGCCAAAGAGACGGAAAAACGATGAACGATATAACATTGTGTATACGATTAAATTACCTGTTCAGCATCGTTGCCAAAGGTATTTTTCATGAAATGCATGAAATCGAATCAATACAAAAACATCGTTAAATTAATGAGCAAACGTTTTGACGTACCAAAACCGAAACCGTTCATTCACTCAACCCCAAAATGTTGAAAAGTTTCTATACACATATACGCACAGACAGCGTGCAAATTCGATGATGATTTATATGCGTTAATATTAATTCACATTCGCGCACGCACCAAACACCAGAAAGCTTTTTCACTTTCTCTATATCAATGGAATGGAATTTTCGTTTCGGCACAGGCATTTTGCATTTTCTTTTCGGTAACTCACAATTATTATTTATGCCATTAACGACATGCTTTTATTGCATTCGGGCGCACAACTGAAAGAGATGGAAAAAAGAGAATGAGAGAAAGAGCGAGAGGGAGGGAGGGGGTCGTGAGCCAGTTCTAATGATTGAAATGCTCGGTTACGCTTTTGTGTGATCATACACATAACATTTGCAAGCGATTTCCCTCAATTTATTATATTAAATTGGAACATTTTCTATATCAACGGCATTTTCATTTGGCATGAGAAACCGAAAATCCTATTGACTATTCAATACAAACACACACACACACACACACACACTCACATACACGCAGAAAATTTATCTAAATTGTTGAATTCCCAATTTGCATTCACTTGAATGCAACGAATGAATCAAATTTCATTATTAATGCTTCAGTTAAAGTCATGAACACGCAGAATTTCTATTTCATAAATTACTTTCAAAAACTAACTTGATACAAATACAAATAATGCATACATTTGAATACAATGTAGCGATGGCCCGAGATAGTTGGCGAATTTATTGTGTGTGTTTCTGTGTGTGTGTGTATATTTGTGTTGTGTATGAGGAATGCGACTGTGGCGACAACAACAATGAAGTAAACGACAACAGTCGCACTAGCAGCAGCAATGGCCAATGCGAGTTGGTTGTGTGTAAACATAAATTGCAATTTAAATTATGTTGTTTGAATGTTGTTTATTTGTTGCAAGTGAATGTGCTTGTGTAAGTGTGTGTGTGTGTATGTGCGCGCGTGTCTGACGATTTGATAAGTAGCTAAAGTCGAAATGCAGGCCTGAGCAAACTTGAAAGGTACTTTTGATTCGACGTGATTCAAGTGGCATTTTGTGTATGGCAAACGAATGGTTTATTTCGTTATCTATTTCTCTCTTCCTAATGATTCTTCACGCGACTCACTTACCCAATATATTTGCATTTGTGTGTGCGTGTTTCTATGCGAAATATATATCGTGAATTTGAATTTGAAACAGGAGCTCACGCGAATGATGATTTAAATGAAACTCTCTCCGCCTTCATTGTGTTTGCGATTTTACAAATTGCGATATTCAATTTATTGTTACTTTTCACTCATTTCGAAAAGCCTCGGAATTAGCATTGCACACATAAAACTGTTGATACAAATTGCAAATAAAAACATGCATACTCAACACACATACAATTCGCTAAGTAAACCATTCCAGTGGCTGCCGTCGTCGTCGTCGTCATCGTCATCGTCGTTACTACTGCTCCACATCGAAATTATTTGGTTTGAAATTCTCTGGAACAACATAAGCGGAAACACACAAACTGTTCTTCTTCATATTCTCGTCGATACTCTCTCTCTCTCTCTCTCTCTCTCTCTCTCACTCAGTCTCTCTCTCGCTCTTTCTTTATCCTTCTCTCTTTTCACTTCCTTTTCCCTTTCGAACCTCTTCGTCTCTTTTCTTTCTCTGTCTCCAACTATCATTTTGTCTCACTTTTTTTTGCGTAAAAAACCAAAAAGCAATTTCAAGTAATAAATTACTAATTTGCTCGTTTGATACGAGCTTTCATGCTGAAAATTAGCGTTGAATTTGAAATCGCAGTTCAAGCAGAAATCGATAATTCTCTCGCTTGGAAATTGGTTGAATTTCGATGAGCATGAGCCGCCATATATATATAAAGTCCCAACCATCCCCCCTGCTTGAAATCCAAATATCATCTCAAAACTCTGTCGTTTGAATTTAAGTTTTGGATAATGTTGAGCTCTCAATGCCTTATCCATCGACTAATTCATGCATGGTTTGATATGCAAAGTAAAGCGTTTACCGATTAACCGAAATTAATGTTGTAACATTTGTCGATTTATTGCCATTTGTCATCGAATTTAATCGAAAATTGTGTATTCGCACTGACTGATGACATTACTAAATTAATTAATCTTTCCATACGATTTTATGTGAAATCAAATTGACTTTTTTTTACGCATTCGCGTCTAGTTGATAAATTATCACATCAAATCTAACGAAGAAAAATTCAGTATCTCAATTTTCTCAAAAGCACTTCAAGTTGTGATATTTGATTCAAATTTTCGCATATTCAGTTAAATGATTTAAGTGAAACGGATTTTACTAAAAGTAAATGTATGTAATAAAAGAGAGAAAAAGGAGAAGGTGGGAGAGAGATCGGAAAAGAAAAATGAGACGCTCCAAGGCAGTAATGTAATATAAAATGAACTGTTGTTTCGCGTACAAATTAATGAAGAAAAAAATATAAACGCTCAAGCATGTTAGAATGAGATACAGAGAAACGCATTTTGTTCCCCTATACGTTTGATCCGCAAATCATGACGATTTCGAAATAGTGTATATTTGGAAATCAAACAACCATTTTTCGGGTAGTTGTGTGTTTCTTAGTTGTATGTTCAGATGAGGCAAAGAATTTGGTAGATGAATTTTGTATGGGGTTTTACGCTTATGCCAACAGCATAATCGAGCCTAACAACAGCTACAGCTGCCTAGTCTCTCTGTTGTATCAAAATACACCGACAAAGAGAAAGAAAAAGAAGAAGAAGAAAAAAAACTGAAATGGAATCTAGATCTGTGCGCTTGTGTATATATTGTGTCGAATGAGTGAACGAACTGAATGGCTGACAAGAATGAGAAAGCACAATATGGGTTATGTTTTATTTCTGACGTGGATAGCGATAGTGAATGTTGTGTGTGCTCATGCAAAATCCGACCGAAAATCCGACTATGTTTTATGCTTTCGGCGAACGCAGGATCTACGCGAAGCACAAAATGTGAAACAGAATACGATAGAGAGATACATATAGAGTATACAGAGTAAGAGAAGAGAATGTGTGATTTGGTTGTTGATGTTGTGTGTTGTTTTTTTTTTTTCTTCTCTTCTCTACGTTTTTTTTTTCTTCATTTTATTCTCTCTATTCCGTTTTTCTCGACGCATTTGCTTTGCGTGTATGCATGAGAATGTTGTGAATTATCGATCGAATGACGACTAAAATTCGCCTACCCATACGCATCGAAATATACACAAAATTCTTTTATAAAGTAAACCTTGAAAATCTTCAGTATCGTCGGCATCGTTATTCTCGTCTAATTCGTTCAGGCTGTGACTGTATGTCGCTATATTTTTTTCCTTTTTTTTGTTTCTATCTCTCTCTCTCTCTCTCACTCACACCATTTTCTTCTTTGCTTGCATCAATTTGTTTTTTGCTTACTTCATAATTTGTTTCAACTCTCACTAGTACATACAGTCAATGGTTTTTACTTTTTGCTTGATTCGCATGTTGTCTCCTGGCCAGAATCATATAATTAAGTTTGTTTCACATTTATGAAACTGATGTGTCTAATATTCCCAATGTTTCTTTGTTCATCATAACTATTGTAAGCATGGCCCATTATATGGCTGGCTTTTTATCTATGCTTGTGTCGAATGCCATTGAGAAAATGAGCATTGAATGCGCACTCTCATCATAAAATGTGTTTTTGTTTCTTTTATATTTTTTTTTTTTTTTTGCACGCTTTCCACTTATTTTCAGTAATGATTCGGTCGTTTGTACAAAATTCGAACAATTTATTAATAATTTGTTTCGCTATATTAGACTGTTGTCATCACAATTGAGAAACGATAGTAAAAGAAACAACCAACCAAAAAGAAAAATTGAAATTATATTAGACATCCGGCTGAGCCATAATGCAAACCCATCAAAAATTGTGCGTTAATGATACCGAGCATAACTTAATTTATAATTACATTGATGCAGACATTTGGTATTCGCATAATGTTCTTTTTTTTTCTTTTCTTTTCTTTTTTGAAGATAAGCATGTAGTGGCCATTATATCGTCGCATTCGTAAATAATATTAATTTATTAGGATTCAAGAGAATTATTCCGCAAAGCATACTAAAATTTGACGATTGAAAAAAAACCCCTCTTCAGTATTACTTTACGTACTGATACGACCGTATTGCCAATCAAATCGTATGGAAATTCTGTATACAAATATCGCAATACTGTTATGATGGAATATGATGCCTAATGTCATGTAGTAAAATCTCTTTTCATACCGACAACAACAGCAACAAGAATAAGAATAAGAATAACAATAACAACAACAACAACAACATCAATGAATGGCGAATCAAGAATGATGGCGAGTTAATTGAGAGTAAAACAAAAGCGAATGACGCACAAGCACGCAAAAGCCTATAAATCTTAATTAGGCGAACAGACAGGTCTCCCCCCCGCTCAAAATCAATAGACGTGAATTTATGGATATTTTTATTGAGCCAAGAACCATTTCAATTTTTGACGGCGTGAAAAGTTGGCCAATGCGAATAGAAATAAATACAATTAATAACTTTTGAATGCGAAAATCAAAGAACGTACGAAATCAAAAGAGAGCGAACGAGCGGAAGAGAGAGAGAGAGAGAGAGAGAGAGAGAGAAAGCGGATGTGCGATTCCAGTTTGATGTGGTTGTAATTACATTGGTTTTATGCACAATAATCTTATCCAAAGTGCACGTTATTCTTGCGCTTCAATTTTGCCATAAAAAACGACAAAGAATTGCCAGAGAGAGAGAGAGAGAGGAGGAATGAACATTTCTCTTAGGCTTTTAAACGATTTAATGCTTACTAACTTTTCGTGCGTTAACCTCCATTCCTCTATCTCCGTTATTTTCTTTCTCTCGCTCTCCTTCTCTCTCTCTCTCTCTCTCTCTCTCTCTCTCTCTCTCTCTCTCTCTCTCTCTCTCTTCTCTCTCTCTCTCTCTCTTTCTCTCTATGTCCCGTTCATTTCACAATCTGTTTTTGGTGCGGTAATCCTTTTTGGTCTTTAACTTTCTCTCACCATTGATTTTTCATTCATCGCATAACTTTAAACGAATGAATAGCACCGTAGCATATTTGCGATAAACGGAAGGAATTATGGTGTGTGTGCGAGGTGCATGCTAAAAGCGATCCATTTAAGCCCATAAAAAGCTCTTCATTCTTTTGATATATTTTGCGTTTTTAGTTTCCTTACCGTTATCGAATGAAAAAAAAAGTGAAACATAATATCGGAATAACGCAAGAAAGCATAAAAAAATTCCAATTCGCCTCTCATGTTACACGAATGCACACGCAAAATATGTAGCACGACCATTGCCGTTTTGTTTCCATTCGGGTTAAATAATATATCGACGATGCCATCGCACACATATTGTTAAAATAGGGCAAATGGAGAGAGCCTCCGAGAAAGAGAGGGGAAGAGAGAAAGAGAGAGAGAGAATGTAAGTAAGTCGAACGGCAGCTAGAGAAAATTACGCAGATTTTTTTCGTGCCATCATTATGCCACAATACAAATATAAATGAATGAACGAAATCAAGATAAATGGATTTTATTGATGTATTTCGTGTCTGAGTTATTTGAATACTGGTGTCACCGTCATTCTATCCGCTCATTCTATTTCTCTCTCTCTCTCTTACTCTCAATCTAGCTCGTTCACTCTTTCAGCCAGTTCATCAGTGTTCACATAGTTTTTTCCCCACTGAGCTCACCGCATTTCATTTATATCCTTTCGATCCCATCCACAAAATATATTGGCTTTTATCGTCTCTTAGCTCGTCTTTTCTATAACTTCATCATTTTTGATAGCTAGACGTATATACATATATGTCCTTTAGCTCATCAATTTCTCTCTCTCTTCTCTCTCTCTCTCTCTCTCTCTCTCTCTCTCTATTTTATTCTGTATTTCTCTCACGCTCTCTTTCCATTTTTTTTTTCTTTTTTTCAAAATACCGTTGCACAGAGAAAGACAGTAAAAGAGAGAAAGACATAAAGAGATCGAAAAGCGTCATTTTTTTCGAAATCATCTATCTCTTTTCAATCTTGGCACTCATTTTGATTCTTTCGTTTTGTGCGTGTATGTTTTTGTAAAATAGTAAAACGTGCCACTGATAATGTATATTGTACACACATGAATGTATACACGAATATCGTTTAAAACGTGCTAGCAAGCATTATAACATGGCAATGTTGCATTCCACAGCCCCAAAAATGAACGAAAAGAAATAAGAAAAAGAAGAAATAAAAATTTGTCGCTCGAATTTTTCCGTCAGATGTCTGGGTCTGGTGATCATATGTATGATGGCCTGCGCTCTGTGATGAGGGGGTAAATGCGATTTACTCGGTGCCGAAAGCCAAAATCAGTCTGCATGCCATTTTACGCTAATGTCTATCGCATCAACTAACTCGTTTAATTCACATAAATAGGAGATGAAAACAAACAGCTTGCAAAATATACACACAAAAGCGATATTTAAATAAATCACATTTCAGAATGGTCTCGTTGCGTATTTTCTAGTGAAAAACGATTCAAACCAAAAACAGAATAGAATAAGAGAGAGAGAGAGAGAGAGAGAGGCGAGAGCGAGAGCGAGCACAGGCACACCTCGTGTGTTTTGTGTGTTAAAATGCATGAAAAACCAATGTCAAAAATGATATAAATAAAATTCCGGTTGTACATAAATCTCAGCACTTGTCGTATCTGTCGTTTAGCTGTGTCGCTATGTCGCTGTGTATTTGACTTTTGTCAACGTACATTTTGAGATTGAACCAAGTGAAAACGAGATACGGTTGTTACATCGGCCGTGACTATGCCTATCGTTTCATACTCAACTCGCTATTCATTTCGATTTCAATATCGAAAACGGTAATTTATCATAAACACTTGGCTTGCTCCAACATGCAACTACTTTGCGGTCGAAAAAAAAGCCTTCAGCTTCACTGTACCAATGTAGAACCATGTCTTTTCCTCTCTCTCTCTCTCTCTCTCTCTCTCTCTCTCTCTCTCCCCCCCTCTCTCTCCCCCCCCCCTCTCTCTCCCCCCCTCTCCCCCCCCTCTCTCTCATCGTTTTCCATTGTTATTTTTCTAACCATGTGGACTTGTCAGTCTTTCTCTCTGTCTGTCTACCGCATTCTCGCCCATTTGCTCTGAAATCTCTCATATAGATTGCGTTTCACTAAAAGCATCGAAATTCGTTCACTGCACACATGTCTATCAAACTGAAAACAAATCACTAGTTTGATATGTGTGTGATAAATTTTCGGCCTGTTTTCATCTAATTTCCATTTAGTTTTTTTTTTCTATTTGGAATTTCATTTGTTTTTCCATTAAACAATGTGTTGTTTTTCAACATTTGATCCATTTGAGCATTGGCACAAATATTTTGTGATTCAACAAATATTGTAACTTGTGTGATGACTGCAACTAATGTAATTACACATCTTCCAATTGATTGTATCGAATCAAATATGGCCCATTGAAAGTTATGTTCAAGTAATTTTCAATGATTAATTGATTTTTGGCGCGTATAAAATAAGCAAAATTTGATCATCACTCATACTCCGTAATTTAACAAAAAGCAATTTTGCAATGCATTGTTTAACTGATGTTTGTATCCATTTGGTATCGTAATACGATTACTTTTGCCAGGAAGGATAAAACCAATTACTTTGAATACATTTATATTTCATAAGCATAGAAAATACTCAATTCTCGATCAAGATTTTCCGTTCAACACCGGAAACATTCACTCGTAATACATTCATCGGTCAAAGGAAAAGAGCATAATTTACTGTTTACCCTAATGATACCAACAATCAACTTTTTGCTTATTCATACAATGAATTTCATATTTTGGCCATTTTATGTACGAATCAAAAAAAAAACAAAAAAAAACAAAAATGTTGATTGTAACTCACACTTTGTGAGTCAAAAATGGACGTGTTTTGATAAAATTTATGGCAAATTTTGTTATTTTCTCCATCGCTCAAAGGACTTACTTTATCATGCAAATTTTTTACAGCAAAAAGCATAAAACTACACAACTAAAACCTTTTGTGAAATGTATAAATTTTTGGAATAATTCAAAAACAAGAAAAAAATGTGTTTTCAACGTTCACTACAATTGAATGTTGTTTACTAAAAATGGACTTGATTTTGTACGTAAATTCCGGAATTTCAAATTTAATTTACACATTTCTATGGATTATATTTGAATTTTACATTTTTTTGAATTTTTACATTTTTTTTTCCGCAAAAATTAATCATTTGAAAAATGTTCTATTGAAATTTCTGTTTTCACATTTCATAATAGAATTTACAACATTTTTTATTAAATCATTTCGAGTTGGAGTAGCAAAACAAATTATAGGTAATAAGTGTACTTAAATGAAAACGCATCATTTTAGTAGTACTAAAATAAAAAAGTAAAAAGTATTCACAAAACTGTTAATGCATTTTTTGTCAATTGTCATTTATTATGACAGTGCATATTGTGGAATAACATCAACACAAAATACTAACAAAAAATAAAAGCAGAATGAACAATGAACGTACCGAATTGGTCGTTCAATTAATGCTAATGATGTAAATATGCGACACATGCAAACTGATTCTATTACAGATGAAATAAATCCCATTGAATGGGAGAGTGAAGGAAAAAAAAAAAACGACCATGTATCGAATCAGCTTCAATGCATTTGTACACATGTCACAATATAAAATCATGTTACCTGGTTTATTCAGCAAAATGGAATTGCGTCGACATTGACGAACACTATCGATGGCAACACACACACACGCACACGAAAACATACACATACCAATTCCGATACAATTTTAATTGGTTGGCGTACAATAATTACAATTATATTGAAACCTTTTGCACTTCATGCATTGTTACATATTTCATTTTTCTATTTCATTCTTGTTACCCAACCAATTGAATGCACGATGGGAATATGAACACGGTTTTACAAAATACATTTACAATGTGTTTTATTTTCTTTTTCAATTTTTACTATTTTTCCTATATTTTCTGTGGGATTCTTTATACGCTTTTTCAATATAATTTCTCTGAATCGTATTTATATTGAAAAATCAACTAATAGAATGTCAGAAAATAAAAAAAAAAAAATTGAGAAATTGAAAAGTAGAAAGAAAGATTGAGAGATCGAGTTTGGAAGACGGTGAATAAGAATGACAAGGACTCTGAGAGTGGAAGTGATTTCGAAATGCAAATTATTGATTTAATTTTCAGATGACTGCATAAATGTTATAAATTGTAAAAAAAATAAATAATATAAAATACAAATACCACAGAAAAATCATGATGCATAAATAATCCAATGATGACTTAATAAATTGGCATTCAGCTTTGGCTTCAATTTATGATTAAATTAGATGAAATGGAATAAAGATGACGATAGAATCAGCATGAACTATTGATGTGATTATATTTTATTAAATGCTTTGAACTGTGTGTAGCTCACTTCAATTTTAGCTCATATTTTATATTATTGAAGCGATAGATATTTTTTTTATCGTTTTCACAGTGCGCAGTATGTTGAAGCCGAAATCCCTTGTGTATAGACAGAACATTACATTTGATTTTTGTTTTTTCAATGTGTTTCTCTCTCTCTCTCTCTCTCTCTCTCTCTCTCTCCTCTCTTTCTCTATCGCTGGTTCTGTGTCAACGTGTTTACGCAGTAGCATTTGGAATTCTCTGATCTCGCATCCAGCACATCAACAGATCCAGAGGAGCGTTGAGAGAAAAAGAAAAGAAAAAAAAAGAATGCGGAAAACTAGTAGGAGCACAGCAAATGCAAAGCATACATTGAATAAATATACATTGTACATCGTACATCGGCAGCAACGATGGTAAATTAGCATCAGTCACCAAATGGGATTTCTTTTGTTCGCCTGGTTTACCGTTTCGTAAACTGAAATGAAAGCTCAGTCAGGGGACTTGATGAGCACAGAGAAAATCCAAAAGATATACAATAATGCGAACTGGCACATAAAAATCGCTAACAATTATTTACATAGCCCTCAGCTATGTATGGGATTATTTCTTCTTTTCGTTCGTTCATTTTTTTTTTTTTTTTTTTTTTTTTGATTTTGCTCTGTGTGTTTTACTCGAGAACAGACCAGAGAGAGGCATTGGTCTTTGACTGATTATTTTATCAGAACCCGTGTGGCCCAACTTGAAATCCATTAACCTAAATGCATGCCGGGTAAATCCATACAAAGCACAATCAAACGAAACAATCTGGGGTATTATATGCCATTTTGAACAGACTAATGCTGTGTGAGTGTGCAAATGATGACCAAAAAACAATAGCGTTTCAGCTATTTAAAATATACGCGAAAATGTTGGTCATTTACGCACGCACAAAAGAGAGAAGGAGATAGAGAGAGAGCGAAAAGAAAAATGCCATGTTACTGATTTTTTTCTACATTGCAAATGGAAATTGTAATAACAACGAAAAAAAGCAACCATTCTACCGATGATAGATAATCACTTGTTTAAATACTAAACTCAAACATTACGATCTCCACTCAGAATACGACTTATTCATTATTTGGGATATTCTAGCGAATTTATGATACAAAAGCTTTCGACAGACAGCTTGGCAGACATGTCTCATTTTCTCTCTGTGTCTCTCTCCCTTGATCTGCATTTCTTGCATACAGATTCAGGCATTCAGTTGAAAATTTATAACGGTCCAGCTAGTACATTTGTCTTTTTCACATCTTTTTTCGTCGCATTCATTTTTTATGATCGAAACTGCAATACGAATGCGGATTCAAATGCAAATCCACCCGGTTAAACTGGATAGAGATCTTTCTGTTTGTTTTAGAGTAGAAAAAAAAAAATACCAACTCTGATTGATGTGGACTTTTACATTTTTTACTCTTGGACAAAAAAAAACACGTATGAGCATTGAGCAGTGCTAAATTTGGCTTATATTTCGAAAAAAAATAACATTTTCCGAGATGCATTTGAAAAATTGTTTTGTACAACAAGCAAAAAACAAATGTTGAAAAGACTCTCATGAAGAATTTAAAATTGCATTTTATATTTAGCCAAAGTTAGGGACTGGGCATATTCTTTATATGCGATTGAGCTTTGTTTTCAAGCACATTTTGGGTGCCATCAATTTTTACAATTGTGGCAAAGAATACCTATTTGCATCTGAATGTTTCCAAAAAGAAAATACGACACTTTCTCTCTCTCTCCCTCTCCCTCTCTCTCTCTCTCTCTCTCTCTCTCTCTCTCTCTCTCTCTCTCTCTCTCTCTCTCTCTCTCTCTCTCGCTGTCTCTCTCTCTCTTTCTTCTTCCCTCTCAGAAAAAGCGAGAGAGAGAGAGAAAGAGACAGCGAGAAAGAGAGAGAGAGAGAGAGAGAGAAAGGAGAGAGAGATAGGTAGAGAGGATGGTAGGTCTTTATCCCATTTTCTTTGTATCATTCTCTTTGTCTTTTTGTTTATGAAATATGATGAAGCGAAATAAAACGGCGGCATATTGACGAAATAAACAAAAAAAAAAAAAAGGAAAACAAAAAGCGTCGGCTACGTAATCCGCGGCTAAAATTTCATTCGATTTGTTTTATGAGGTGTTGTGATAGCATTTTTATATTGTGTCATTCGGCGTGTGGAAAATTGGCGGATCTATTTTATGGCATGTACGTCAAAGTAAAATGGATTTACAATACATGATGCAATCATTGGCACAAAATACACAACCGACAAACGTATCTTTGAGTCAAGTATGAAGAGAATGAAATACGAATACAAGCCAAATTGTGAACAATATACCATTGATAGAGAGTACACAAACACAACACATGCATGTGACAATATGATGAGAAAGAAGAAAAAAAATCAATATCACCCAAAGAATTTTCTCCATTTTGATGAAGAATAATCAAATTTTTTTCTCGTATTTAAAGTCGCCTCGATACAGCGTACACACAACATCCCACACAAATAACTCAAGCTTTGGTACGAATTTTTTTTTTTCACATTACAAAGATATGTTTGTGCACATGAAAAAGAGAGGAGGAGATTGAGAGAAAGAGTAAGAGGGGGTGAAAGAGGATGAAAGAAAACGGTGCTCAACTCAATAAATAAGAATGGCAAATATATCGAAGAATCTGTGCAATTTTCATGCTTTGTCACCGGATTTCATAGAATTACATATTTCTTGCAAACGTATGTATACAGATTGGCATTTGTTTCATTCATTCGATTTAATACACAGTATTTCTTTGTAAAAATTATGTATTGCAATTGGCAATAGAGATAGAATAAAAGTAGTGAATCAGTATTCTGTCATTCGATATACTATAGGAACAAACGTTTATTTTACCATTGCGAATAAAAATTTCGACTTTTTCATCATTTTAAAATCGAATTTTCAATGTGCACAAATATAAACTATTTGCAATTCGCAATTCGCAATTCGAAAATGAAAAAAAAAAAGAAAAAAAAAAAAAAAAAAGTAAACTCTGCTATAAAATGCAACTAAGCGAGAGAAGAGGTGCAAAGAGCCAGAGAACAACACTGAGGAAGAGAGCAAGCAATAGTCAGAGAAAGTACGAAATAGACAGATAGATAATAAACATAAAATAAAAATGAACAGATGAAAATACAATTGGATTTCCAGGTCGA
>JAQOWM010000570.1:0-248471 GCA_029041755.1 Resseliella maxima | reverse complement strand
TAAGATTTAGATGGAGTAATGGATTTCACCTTCCTCGGTATGATCTCTCTGGAGAATCGTAGGAAGATTGCACAAGTGATGTTTATACTAAAACTAATCAAGGGTGAAATATGTTCGGATGCTCTTTAAGAGAAAGCTCAATTCAGATTTCCATATCACTCTGTTAGAAATATTCAATTTTTAGGCATTTTGTTCAAAACGTCCTTCCGGATCGTACCTCTTTGTACCAGCGGAGCGTGTTACTTTTTTTTAGTGTTGTTTAGTGCAAAATCTTTCTTCATCTTCCAAAATGAGAATTTATAAGGACATTTTTACTGGCGACGAGATGTTCTCCGACTCATACAAGATGAAACTCATCGATGGTGTCATCTATGAAGTGTATGGCAAATTGGTGTCTCGCACACAAGACGATATCAAAATTGAAGGTTTCAACCCATCCGCTGAAGAGGCCGATGAAGGCACAGACACAACCTGTGAGACCGGTGTAGATATTGTCTTGAACTCCCGTTTGGCCGAAACATATGCTTTTGGTGACAAAAAATCATTCACACTCTATCTTAAAGATTACATGAAGAAATTGATTGCAAAATTGGAAGAGAAAGGCTCAGATGAAGTTGAATTATTATTTAAAAGTCCATATTGTTAACAATAGTTATCAAAAGTTTATGCCATTGAATTTTATGATTGAGACTTTTAACTGTTGTTATAATGAAAGAACTCCTATTCAGAATCAGTTTGTTATTGACTTTCATGTTAGCTCCGATGTAACTAAAAAGAAGCTTAATGAATTATTTAAAATATTGTAAAATTAATCATTATTGTACTTGATTCTATTGGATTTAATATTGCAGTTAATAATCGCAGTGACTTGCTTCGAAATCATCAGGATTGGCAATAGATTGTGCAAATATTAAATTAATCATAATTTGTAAATTAATATGTAAATATTATAAATAAACCACCTTTGGCGAAGAAACGCTGTATGGTGCCGAATAATAATTAATACTAATGCCAACACATATAATCTCTGCACCATAAAAATCGCCATCAAAAATTAACTGACCATTCAATGATTTATGAGTAGCAATTAATACGCCACCTCCATGAGTCTTTTTGGTTATTTGATCCTTCTCAGTTTGAATTGATCGATCACAACGAAAAACATCAAAATCAATGGGAAAAATTTCATTGCTATTCATGGTGGAATCTAAATGTGTTTCACACAACATACTACTGTGGGCAAAACCTACCGGGAAATTTAAATTTAAACCAGATACAATTTCTTCGTATATTAATACATTGTGTGTGCTTTCGAGTTGTATCGAAACGACATCTGTCGCTCAATGCCGAAATAAATAAATTCTAAAATGTTGAAAAAAAATCTTTTTTCTTATTTCATTTATTAAATTGAATATTATAATGATATATAAATTTTCATATATAAATTCTTTTTAAAATATTAATAAAAAATAATAATAATAATAATGAATAATATATAAAAATTAAATTGTTATCAAAGTACACAATACATACATACAGCTTGTGCTTTTTTAACTTTTTTCAATGGAGTGAAGTTAGTTTGCGAAAAAAAAGTGCTCTGGACGAAACATGACGTTTAATGTCAAATTGTTATTTATATTGATGTAAACATTTAAATTAAATTTATATTGGTATATAATTCGTTCCTATATTTTACGCATTATAGCAAAATGGTAATGTTGAGCTTGGGATTTGCTCAATTCAACAAAAAAATTGTGCAAATATAACTGAAAAAAGATTGAAGACTTGTCAAAATCACCATAAAATTAATATTATTGAGAAAATGTATGAAGAAAGAAGAGTCAGAAAGGTCGAACTTTATATAATGGTGTAATTGTATTTATTGAACGATTTAAAAAGTAAAAGGACATCAACAGCTTTTATTACTAAATTCAGGTTAATAACATAAAAAAAATATTGTCTTAGAATAAATTTCTAAATGCTTAATTAAATGTTAGCGTTGTGTGTTTTTTCATTGCCAGTGTCATGTCCGTTTAATATTTATTGCAATTAAATGCATATGACTTTTATGCAAATGCTGATTCAATTGCGTCCTCTTGTTCCTCTTTCTGTGTTTCTCTAAATCCCTATTCGTTTCTTTTTATTAATGATAATAATGTACTAATTTTTTTAAGCGATTTCGAAGGTATTTTTTCTGTGTGGCTATTGTTTTTTGCACATGACACATTGCAACATTGGAATAATAACCATCAAATGTAATATTCGATATTCTAACATTACGTTTCGATAGCTCGACAATGATTTCTGTAACCAAAGCAGCACGTTCCTGTGCATTTAATGTTTGAATAAAAAAATATGCAACCGGCTGCTCGAATTTGGCATTGATGCCACAGGCCATGAACACTATCAAATTTGAATTGATTGAACCACAATTATTATATCGGTATTGGCCCGACTTTGTGTTTATTGTATAATGTCTTCATTGGAAAAGAGTGCAAATAAAGCGAAGCGTTCATTCAATGGAAATGATTCAACTGATGATCGTCCATCGAAAATTCGTAAAATTGATGATTCATTATTGGAAATTCTGTCTGATAGTCAGGAAAGAGTTAAAAGTATATCATGTGGTGAAAATGATTCAAATTCAACATCTACATCGAAATTATATGAACCGTTAAAAAGTTGCTTGCAAGATTTATTTCAAACATTGTATAAATTAACATTTTCTAGTGATTTAACACCGAAAGTGTTATTTGTACATCAATTTTTGATCTATTTACATCGATGTAGTGAGGAAATTATTCAGTCAATTTTGCATATCATTCCTAGTGGATTAATGAAAAATTTACTTAAAATTACAAATGGAACAAGCTATAATTATGATTTTATATTGAGAATGTATGACTTGAGTGAAGAATCTGGTAGACAAAATGTGGTTTCTGATTTGTCATTACTTCAATCGATTCAATTGCAGGCTCATAATAGTATTCAATTTTAAAAAAAAAAAAATCACAATATTCATAATCCATATTATGACATTTTGATTTAAATGTTATAACATAATTGCTAATTTCCTTGACTTTTTATATCAATTTTTTGTCGAAACTGAATAAATAACACATGAAATCATGTATTATAGGATTGAGTGACATTGCTTTGCTCTGCCGGTGTAATTACATTTGCCTTTAATTATTCATAGATTATTATGATTTCAATATCGTTGAATCGATTTTGATATGTGGACCGAATTGTAATTGATTATAAGATTATAATAATATGTGAATTGATTTAAATGCAATAAATTTATTTTTCGCTTCATTTTCTGTATTTAACATACATTTTATCAATTATTAAATTCTACTGACTTATGAATACATGGAATTGCACAGATTTTTATTCAAATTTGACAACAATGTCGTGTGAATTTTTTCTCTATTTAAAAATTCAAATTGATAAATTCAATAAAAAATATTGAATAATAAATGAAATAACTCAATAGATGTTATACAAATGTGATATTTAAAGTTTGTGAATGAATTTTTAAATATCCATTTGCCGACGGAGACCTTTGGAATCGCTGAAATCGTACTGGTTTTGGACTCTTTGAACGGCCAATATAAAATAATTTGCACTGTTCTCAGTGGTTGCATTATATGCGATAATGATAAATTTGGGCATCGTTTAAAAATCATATTTTGTAGAATTTGTGTAATTATTGAAAATTTGTTCACCGCAATGACGGTGATTAATCTGTTGATGACACGTCATTTGGACAAAAAATGCCTTGCAAACACATTGTTGTGAATATATACTATTTTTTTTTTTTTAGTTTTTATTTTATTGGTGAATATAAATTTGAAACACAACAAAACGAACAATATATATGAACATTGTACAGTATGCTCTGTGCTGTGACACAAATTGTATGCAATTGTGTTTAGTAATTGCTGCAGTGAATTATAAGTAACAACGGAGCAAAAAATATCTCAAAGCAAAATGTTCGACTCTGTGAGTTGAATTGTATTGCTTTGCTTTGTACTGCTTTGTTCCACATACACTTCGTTTGTGCGTATATTTCATCGTTCTGCTGTTTCATATTTCTATTTAATCTCTCTATTTTTCGTCTATTTTTTATTGTCTTTTTGAATATTCTTCACGCAGAGGTCACAATTTAAATTAATAGCACATCGATATATTTAAAAAAAATTGATTATATGAAAGTATATGAGAAATTATAATATATATTGTATTTTTTTTGTATAATTCAGCATTTACAAAAAAAAGATACGTACTTCAAGTCCATCAATAAGCAATGAACAATCTAAAATACGAGCAATAAATAAATAAACTGAATTTGGTTTCGATTTGTTTCATTTTTTTTTTATTTTTGATTTATTGGATTTTTCCGTTGTAATTTGACGAAGTTCGCCATGATTTAATTTTAAACAGAAAAAATATATGTGTATGTGTATGCGTGTATGTATGTTTTTTGGAAATGCCGCACAATTTAAAAATTAAATGTCATTTGGAAATCTTATTAGGAAATGAATTTTACTTTATTTACACATCTTTATTAAATATGTATATACTTACCAGTAGAAAAAAAAATAATAATGGCTTTTTAATCATTTAAATCAGTCATCATTCTACTAATTTTCTTAAATACATTTTATGTTGATTAAAAATTACATAAATATACGATTCAATTTTTACAATTCGTTTACATAAATTTAATTTTCAATATTAATTATTCTAATTATTCTTGATTTAATTCAGAGAAGAGAAGGAAAAAAAAAAAACAACAACAATTGAAACATTTTTCATCTGAACTCACTGCTGAATGTAATAAACTTAACAAACAATTTTCAAAAAGAGAAATAATTACAAAAGAGATCACAAACTTTAAATAATTCAATAATATAAAAAATAGATCACAATTTGTTTGAAAAAAAAAAATTTTAGTGAAAAAAAAAAAAACACAATTATCGGAACATCATAAAAGCATTATCCAAATTCAGATGACTACGTTTTGGTATTTTGATTGTATCATGAATCTTTTTTAATTCATCTGCCTTTTTTTGTGATTTACCAAAAAAATGCCAAATATTCAATGATTCATCTCGGCCAGCTGTGGCAACTTTTGTCCCAGTTGGATCCCATAAAATGAAATAAACGGCATTTTTATGCGCTGATATATTGTCAACAATTCGATTCATTGATGCCATAACAAGTATATCGCTATGAGTAATGCCATTGATTTGATGCGAAAATGATACAATCAATTCAGCCGATAACGGATTAATTGACATGGCGCATAGCGTATACTGTGAATCAGTTCGACGATAATGTGCAATCGTTGTTTTTGTTTTCAAATCCAATAAATGTATCGATGCGGGTGATTTGTAGCCAATGAATAGATTTGTTTCAATCCATGGATGCCATGCAATATAATGTGCCTTCTTGTTGTTTAAATACATTTCATAGTTTTTATTATTTCGTAAAATCGTTAAGTTTCCCGCCAAATCCGTTATCGCAATAAATGTATTGTTTACTGAATATTTGATATTGCTTATTATTGCTTTATGACCATCATACCGATGTGTAGTTTCAAATGCTGGATATGTAACTACATACACTGTACCTAAAAAAAAAAAAAACAAAAAAAATAAGAATTTGTTAACATTTTCCATATTTTTTTTTTGTTTTTTTTTTTTTTATAATTCAACGATGAAAAATACCTGTCGACATGCCGCAAATGATATGTTTTTTTGTTGATTCCCATTCAATCGATCGAATTGATTCTAATGGTTGCTCTTTAAGAAATTTACATGCGATTTTTGTATAAATTGACATTTTATTGCTAACATCCCAAATTTGAATCAATGAACTGGTTATACTATTTACACCCAATGCTAATTTCGTTCCATCTGGACTGTATTTTAGTGATTTAACAATTCTCATTTTGTACAGTACAGTTGATGTTTTTTTATTAGTCTTTTGGGGTGGACCCCATAATACTAAATATGAATAAAAACTGGCCGCAATCTGACCATCAATGCTCCAATCAATAATATTGTTACCTTATGGAGGGGGAAAACAACCAAAGTAAATAAAAATAAATATTCTAAATATGTATTGAATATATATATTCATAAAGGGTTCTCAGCCCATAGTTGTTACCATTGATATAATCATCAAAGCCAGGTATATCAAGCTTAGAATCATTGTATGCGAGTGGTTTTAAACGTGACTTGCATGACCAATCTAATTCTTCAATTTTTTTACTTGGAACTTGTAATGCACATTTCGTTGGATTCATATTAAACGTACGAATGCAATCCGGCTGCGTAATCGTATCATTTGATTAAGATTTCAATAAAAGAAATTGATTCAATGCTATGTGTAAGATCAAAAATCACAAATAATATTAATGATGATTAAAAAAATCGCAAATTTCATGTCTTCTTATTATAAACAAAATTTCTTCAGTGCGATTAAGAATTTTATGTAAACAACATTATTTGAAACACGTTTTGTTATTGTGTTTGACAGCTGAGATTATAGTGTGTTCACTATACAAACCAACATGAAGTTGTTTCTCACGAAGCTGTCTGCTAGTATTGAAGCTTTTTTGTAATACACTATAGGCCCCCAGATGTCGCCTAATGCATCATAACATATTTATATAGCTGATTCGTTTAAACTTCATTGGTCTTCCGATAGGGACAAGTGTTTTTATTTTTAGGTTGGCAGTACTGTCTTTGACATCTGTGTCAAATTTCATGACAATATCTCTATTTTTCAAGTAGTTTGGTTTGTGATTTGTGAGCAACCAAAAGTGCATTTGGCGATTTTGCACATTTTTTCCATTTTTTTCTCAAAAGAAGTTATAATAAATTTTGTTTGCAATATCAAATTTCGACAAACAGATCTTTTGAGATCATATATTGAACCTTCCTCTATCGAACTGTAATAAGATCCAGGTTTTTCAAACGACAGAAAATTTTCCTAGAAGTTGAAGAACACCTAAACCTCTGAAAATCGGCTTGAACGACCATCAACATCAAAAAAATGAGAAAATTTTCAGTGAAACATCGTCGATGAACTTTAAGAGTGATGGTTAGATCTCTTGGTTCTCCACATAAACTATGAACACCGTTTCAAAAGCTTTTTTTTAAGTTAAAAGTTCCAATTCACGTTTGGTTCCAAAACCATGAAATTTCTTTGATTGGTTTTTTTAGATTTTTCCACCAAAAATTCAACTCATATCGTTCCGCAACCACCTTATTCACCTGATTTAGCTCCGTGTGACTTCTGGCTGTTCTCTAAGCTAAAAAGACCGCTCCGGGGACATCGTTTTGAGTCGATTGAAGAGATTCAACGTGAATCGGCGCGCGCTCTGAAGGCCATCCCTGCCAGTGACTTTTTGGCATGCATCGAAGATTGGAAAATACGTTGGCATAAGTGCATTGCGTCGGGAGGGGATTACTTTGAAGGCGATGAAATTGATTTGGAAGAATAAAAAAAGAATTTTTGAAATATAACCAAATTCCCGGTAGGTTTTGCCCACAGTAGTATAAACTTTAAATTCATTAATTAAAACATTTGATAAAAATTCAGGAAATTTAGTTTTTAAACCATTAATATTGCACGAGTAAATATAGCCCGACACCCCCATATCATTGTTATGTATATTCAATAACGATAAATGGGCTGGTACATTTGAAATGGTGTAACATTTTGATGAATACGTGCAGGATCTATGAATTGATGGTATGATGTTGGGTTCGTGTACGGGACTGGATATGTCTGATTCCAAAAAGAAGGACTATTCCAATAAGGTCTATGTTGATTATGCTGATTTTGATAAGACTGTTGTCGTTCTTGTAATTTATTTTTCTGCTGATAATAATGTTTATGATCATTATTATTATTAACTTGGTTCAAATTATGATCATTATTCTCTCTTGTAACATTAATTTTATTTTGACATTTATTGGAATTTACTTTAATTATATGATGATGACTTTGATTTTTCTTAATAGATGAAATCTGATTGCGAACACTTGATGAATTTTTAGTTGATTATTTGTTCATTGGCTCACTATCAGCAACTTTGTCATCAAATACCAATTTTGTACTCGTTTTGTTATCCTTTTGTTCAAATGGTTTCAACCGATAACTTGGATACCAAACCGAAAAATCAGATAACAATTCACAAATCTCCTTCTTCAATGTTGAAACTTTGAAACTTATAAATTTGTTTCTCTTATTTCTACGTTTGCTCGCAAAATCAACCTTATATCAGGGCTAATATTAGATTTTTCAGAAATCATTAAAACTATATCATCAGGCCTGAAATGATTCGAAAACTTTGAGATGTGTAAAGGATAAATTCCATTTGATGCAGAGATAACAGGTTTTTTAGCTAATTCCGGTTGTACTGAATTCTCACTACTCGACGTGTAGGGTTGTTCCAGCTTAGCATTTATACACTGTTTCAATTCAGCAATTTCATTATGAATCTTTTCTATTTCAACAACAATATCAAATTTATTATTATTACTGCACCAAACAGCGTTTCTTCGCCAAAGGTGGTTTATTTAAATAATTAAAATATATTTACAATTCATTAAATTAGAATAATTAGTTCAATAATTGCATCGATTCATCAATCAATTGCCAATCCTAACGATTTCGGAGCAAGTCACTATGATTTCTGAACTGCAAAACTGAATCCAAAAACAAACAGACATTGATCAGTGTATCAAATTCTTAAACAATCCAATTAACCTTTTCTTAACAACATCCGAACTAACATTAAATCAATTACAAACTCATTCAGATTTCGTTTATTGTAATATTTGTTAAATTTCTCAACTAAGATTTTCAAAGGCATATACTTCTGATAACCAATGTTCTCTGTGTGAATTTTCAAAAATTCAAAATTTCTGACAGAATGATATGGAATCCTGAATTGAATTTTCTCCAAAAGAACCATCGAACAAATTTCACCCTTGATCAATTTTAATACGAATAATATCTGAGCAATACTTCTGCGGTTTTCCAATGAAATCATTTGTAACTACAGCAATCTATGTTCATATTTCGGTAGTTTGAATCCATCACCCCAATTGAATTTTCTCAATGCAAACAGTAAAAATTGCTTCTGAACAGATTCGATACGTCTTGCCTGTCCAACATTGTTAGCATTCCATACTTGAGAGCCATATTTTAGAATAGGAACAACGAAACTAAAAAATAATAATTTTATTGTATATGGATCTTTGAAACAATACGCAAAACGTTTAATCCAACCTCGACCTTGCTTTCGCAAACATGGATTCAATGTGAGCTTTGAAATTAAGTTTCTCATCCAATATCACACCAAGATCCTTAATTTGATTAACTCTTTCGACTGTTGAATCACCAATCTTATATTTAAAATTAATCACATTACCATAACGATGGAACATCATCATTTTTGTTTTTCCAACGTTCAACTTTAAGTGATTCAATTCAAAAAACTTGGCAACATTGATCAAACTCTCCTGTAGAATATATCAATCATCAATGGTGGTTATGTGACGGGAAAGCCTAACAGCGAATGAAAGAATTGTTGAAAAACCAACACAGTTTGGCAAGTCAGCAACAAACAATACAAAGAATGTTGCTGCAATGGGATAACCCTGACCCGTACCCGAAGTAACATCAATGGAATCCGAATCGCAATCATTAAACTTGACAATCTGCCTTCTTCCATTCATATAAGATGTAATCCAATTCAAAAGCTGATAATTCAAACCCATAATCCTCAGTTTATGTACCAAAAGTTCAACATTTACCGAGTCAAACGCTTTAGCAACATCAATATAAATTGCATCCGTTTGATTATGAGGTCTTAAGTCATTCAAAGTCTGAGAAGTGAATTCCACCAAGTTAGTAATGGTAGATCTTCCCTTAACAAAACCATGCTGACTCGAATCAACAATGTTCTTAATGTGAAAATTTAAATGTTTCGCCATTATTATTATTATTATTATTATTATTATTACTGCACCAAACAGCGTTTTTTCGCCAAAGGTGGTTTATTTAAATAATTTTTAAAAATATTTACAATTGATTTACATAAAATAGTTGATTCAATAATTGTATCGAATCAACAATCTATTGCCAATCCTAATGATTTCGGAGCAAGTCTCTGTGATTACTGAACTACAAAAATGAATCGAAATGAAACAAACAATTAATGGTTAATCTATTGGTTTCATAAATAATTCATTCAATCTTTTCTTAACTACTTCCGAACTGACATTAAAGTCTATTACAAATTCATTCAACATTTTATCATTATAGTACTTGTTGAAAGTTTCAATTAAAATATTCAAAGGCATATGTTTTTGATAGCCATGATTAACAGATTGAATTCTTAAAATTTCAATATTTCTGACAGAATGATATGGAATTCTGAATTGAATTTTTTCCAAAAGAACATCTGAACAAATTTCACCCTTGATCAGCTTTAGAATGAACATTATTCGAGCAATATTCCTGCGATTCTCTAAAGAAATCATTCGTAACAGCAGCAGTCTATGTTCATACTTTGGGAGGTGAAATCCATTATTCCATTTGAATCTTCTTAAAGCATACAGCAAAAATTGCTTCTGAACAGACTCAATTCGTCTTGCTTGTCCCAAGTTGTGAGTGCTCCAAACCTGAGAACCATATTCTAAAATAGGAATAACGAAACTAAAAAATAAAATTTTAATTGTATATGAATCTGTACCCAACACTGCAACATGTTCGGTAAGAAAATGAAAGAGCAAATATGAAAGAGCGAAGGAGCAAATAAAGTGAATTGTATATGTGTATATACTGTATGCGACTGTATAGAATAATTCGCGGTTTATGAGATGATTGCGATGTTGTGCTGTACAGTCAAAACCAGTCTATAGCAGACAGTGCAACAGAGCAGATACATAAGCAACATGCGCGGAAGGTTTTTATGCCAGTGCGGCTTTTCCTTCCAACAATCAAAAGAAATTGGAATAAATAGAAAATCGAATGAAGAAATAGTTGTTTCCTTTCTTAAATTGGTTCTTGTGCATTTCAGGGAATTTGTTGTTTTCAGAAAGAGAGATAAGTGAATTGAATGTGAATTGCTTTGGTAAGTGTAACAAAAAGGTGAGTTGTGAAATGTATTGCTTTGTACATTATGGTGCCGCCACCGTGGATTGAAGCACGGGATATTTAGATAATTAGTGTGAGCAAATACCGAAGCAAGTGCACAAAAAATCCATCAGAAAATGAATTTGTGCAACGTAAAACAGAGTAACAAGTGAATAGTGAAAATAGTTTATTATTCAGTAAAGGATAATGTGAAAATGGAAGTGTTAAAATTTCAGTTTCATATTACGAGCAAGTGGAATTGTCAGCATTTTAACAAAAAATATTGAGAGCGAGCGATTGACTTAAAAACTGATGACGCCATTGCAAGCAAATCAGAGAGCTGTGAATCGGTTCTCGGAAAACGAAATGTCGTATTGTTTTTTGTATATTTTCAGGCGACTGTACTTAGAAGAAGCTATAGCATCAGCACCAACATCGTATGCATACAATTTTCGACAACCAATTTCAATCAAGGCGATTGAATTAACAATCAGAGAAATATGGATTCATGGTGAATAGCATATTTTTCTAGAGATGAGAAAATAAACAAAATTCAATCAAAGCGATTGAAATAACGTTTAGAAAAATGTAGTATCCATTCAAGGCGAATGGCGTATTTTTCAAGTAAACCAAATTAACATTCCAAGAAAGAACAATGAATCTATTCAAAGCGAATAGCAAGTTCTTTCAAATGATAAACCGAGCAATGGAAATTTCCGAAAATTACGAGCTAAAGCATGTTTGTGCATGATGATATGTAAAGTGTATCGCACAAACATAAACTTGAAGAGCATACGAAAATCAACAAGTGGTTGGTCGAAGTACGCTATAAACAAACATGTTTGTGCATGATGATGCAGAGTGTATCGCACAAACATAAACTTAAAGAGCATACGAAAAATCGACAGTCAGTTGATCAAAGTGTGCTAAGTACAATGAATGTTTGTTTGTGCACGATGATATAACGAGTATATCGCATAAACACGAATTAAAAAAAAAAAAGGGCGAACAAATTTAACGATTATTGGATCAAAGTGTGCTAAGCACAAATGATAAATAATGTGAATTCATCCAAGTAGGCGATGGTGCGAACAGTGTGAAGTATACGAGACGCATTGCGCAAAAAATGCAGCTGGGCAAGAGCAAGACAAATATTTATATTGGGACAATTGCGTGCAATGTAAATGTCATGCGATGGAGAGAACAAGAAATAGCTGCTCACAATTCTGCGTCGATGATTTATTTACAATAAGTTATTGCGAACATAGAAAATGTGTGAGCATTGAAGAAGAGCATCAGTTTCAAATCCAAGCTTGAGTTGAAAGCATCAATCATTTATCATGGCAGAATTAAATTTACGAACAGCGCAAGTAGGCTCTCTCAATAATTTGCATGAATTTGCTGAAAGTAATGAGCTGAATCAAACAGATTTAGCCGGTGTGCAAGCAAGAATGTCTCATCTTCACAACGCATGGGAACGTTTTGAAAGGTGCCACGCTGTTTTAATGAATCAAACAAACGTGCAAGAAGAAAAAGATGCACATCAAGAAATGTTTGACGAACAAGAGCGAAAATATATTCGAACAGCAGCTTTACATCTGGCTCGTGTAAATCAATTGAGCTTAGAGCAACAAAACGTTAACAATAGAGCTAACGATAATGAAAGTGAAAACGAGAGTGAATCTTCGATTTCCAATGGTCAACGCGAGCGTTCACATGAAAATAACGAGCAACAATTTCACGTGCCAGAACTAGAGCGTTCAATGCAATTTCAACCAATTTATGTGAATTGCAATAGCGGCCGTCAAATTGAAAATACTTGGGGCGAATTTGATGGAACGGAAGAAAAGTTTCAAGGATTTTTCGACCGTTTCAAGGCTGCTGTGCATGATAACGAAAAAATTTCGAATGCATTTAAAATGCAACATTTGTTAAAATCATTGAAAGGCCGAGCAAAAAATGATTTGGGTGATTGGCCGGAATCCGATGCTGGCTACGTAGAAGCATGGGATCGTTTGCAAGAGCTGTATGCGCGCCCATATCAAACCGCTAAACGGCTATTGCAAAAATTTTACAATTTACCGAAATTAGAGCGCGCTTCGGGCTATATGTTGCAAAGAATGTGCAATTTGACTCACGAAGTGATACGTCAGTTGCGAACATTAAAGCATCCAGTGGAGCATTACGATTTGTTTTTCGTAATAGGTATTCACTCACGACTTGACGGTGAAACGAGCAAGGCGTGGGAGTTGGAGCGTAGATCAGAAACGCCATCATTAACTGAAATGCTGTCGTTTTTAGACCGCCAAGCAAGAGCAACAGCAAGCACTTCATTTGCTGAGCAGAAAAAGGCAAACGATAATCGTAAAAGAAATTCGAATGATCATAAGTCAGAAATGAAATTCGATTCGAAGCGTGCAAAAATGAGCGATGACAATAATGTCAAAGGCATATCGAAAACTGAAAACCTATGCAAAATATGTGATGGTTCACATGGTGTGCATAAATGTGAGAAGTTTCGAAAGCTAAGCTTGGCCGAACGAAAAAAGAATGCACGAGAAAAAGAGCTGTGCTTCAATTGTTTAGGCACATCGCATAGCAGCAAAGATTGTAAAAGCTTCGTTTGCAAACGATGTGATAAAAAGCACAACAGTTTGCTGTGCCCAGAAAATCCGTACAACAAATCTGTTAATACGGTACAAGTGCCTTCCAAACAAAAGAAGAGCAAGAAAGCGTGCAAAGAGAAAACTGCATGACTAACACCGTTGAAAACAGTTGTTTTATCGGTATCATCGCCGTTGGATTTTTCTGTGCTGATAATGCCAACGGCAATGGTAAAAATGTTCATTGGAAATGAGCTAATTGGCATTTTTAGAGCATTATGCGACACAGGTTCGCAACCAAATTTGATTAAGCATAGCGCAATCAAATATCGTGCATCAAAAGCGTCACTTGTACATGACGTGTTGGTTGGTATAAACGCTGAGCCGTTGCGAATTAAAAGAAAGCTAAACGCCACTATCCAACCTTGGTTCTTAGAAGATGAATCAATTAAGTTAAAAGCAACTTTCTTTGTTTTGCCAAAATCAAGCAAATGGACGCCTATTTTCCCAGAAGAAGACATACCGTGCGAAAATGTCATAAGATGTTAAATCCAACTTAGCTGATCCAACCTTTTGGAAACCTGAGGCTGTTTCGATACTGTTAGGCATCGAAATATGGTCAACAATTATTCAGGGAAAAACGCATAAAATTGGCAATAGTGCAATTTGCCAAGAATCAATATTCGGCAATATAATTTCAGGCCGAATTAATGAACAAAACTGCAATACGCAGTCAATTGAAAGACCAAAGCGTAACTGCGTATGTGCTGTGAATTTGTCAGAGCTTGATAAAGTCATGCGCAATTTTTGGCATTTTGACGACTTATCATTGTGTACAGCAAAGAGCGCTGAAGACGATATGGCAGAGAAAATATTCAAAGAAACTCATTATCGAGATGAGTTCGGTAGGCATGTGGTGACAATTCCCATGAAACCAACAGTGCAAAAATTAGGAGATTCACGGGAAATTGCGATGCGTCGTTTTCACATGCAGGAGAAAAAATTTAGTCGTGACAACGATTACAAAATTGAATACATTGAGAAAATGAGAGAAAGTATTCAAAAGGGCTACATGGTTGAGGCGCAACACAACCCAAAACCGGATGAAATGATTTATTACATTCCTCATCACGGTGTGCGAACATCAAACAAATTTAGAATTGTTTTTGATGCAAGCTGTCCAACAAAATTGGGGATTTCATTGAATGATGCGCAATTCATTGGGCCAAAATTACAAAGAAATTTGTATGAAACGTGCATGCGATTTCGAAGACACAAAATTGCAATCAGCGCTGATATAAAATCCATGTTCTTGCAAGTGCGCTTGAATGAAAATCAATGGAATTTACAGCGGGTGTTTTGGCGAGAAAGCACAAAGCAACCATTGAAAGAGTATTACTTTGTAGTAGTGATCTTTGGTCAAGCATCATCCCCTTACTTAGCAGTACGAGCAATGTTAGAAGGAGCAAATGCAATGGAAAGCGAATTTCCAGAGGCAGTAAGTGCAGTTCGAAATGATTTTTATATGGATGATTGCACAACCGGTGCTGAAAGTGAAGAGAAAGCCATTAAATTGGCAAAGGAAATGAAATTGGTTTTGGAAAAATCCAGTTTTTCTTTATGTAAGTGGCGTTCAAATAGTGAACGTTTAGTGCGTGAAATGGAAGGTGAACATTCAGCCACTGTTTCCTTCGATGAGCAAAATGAAACATCAATACTTGGTTTAAAATGGTTAACTCGGTCAGATGAACTTACTTATGAAGTAAGAGAGCCAAAAATGAACGAAGAGCTAACCAAACGCACTATTCTTAGTAAAATTGGTAGAATTTACGATCCAAATGGTTTAATTGCACCAGTGATTACCAAAACAAAACTGCTGATGCGCAAATTATGGAGCTCGAAGTTAAATTGGGACGACACAGTACCAATTGAAATTGCAAATGAATGGAATTCCATTTGGTCGTCTATAATGGAATTAGAGAAAATAAGAGTGCCACGTTGGTTAGGAATGAGCAATGATGTGCAATTACAATTTCATGGTTTCGCAGATAGTTCAATAGATTGCTATGGTTGTGCAATTTATTTGCGTACCAAAACCTTGAACAACCAAATTAAGTGCAATTTGATCGCTTCGAAATCAAGAGTAGCGCCAATGAAAGCAGTTTCAATTCCAAGATTGGAATTAGCAGCGGCAGAGCTATTAAGTGATTTTTTTGCAATTGTACAAGAAACAATGGAGCTCAAATCAATTCCATATTTTTTATGGTCCGATAGCACCACAGCTTTGCAATGGATGCAAAAACCGTTGCACGAATTAAAACTGTTTGTAGCAAACCGTGTGAAAAAAATAAGAGATACTTCAGCAGTAACAAATTGGAGGCATGTGCGAACGCATGATAACCCAGCAGACCTGGTGAGCCGTGGTTTACTAGCAAGTGAAATCGTGCAAAATGATTTATGGTTGCATGGACCATTATGGTTGTCAAAACCACAAGAACATTGGCCTAAACCAATTGATTTACGGTTAGTGCAACCGTCAATCGAAATTCAAGCAGAGCTAAAAGTGCATGTTATTTCAGTAAGAAGTGATTTGTCAATTTTTGTAAAAGGAATTAAGGGAAAGGTACCTTTGATCGAATATTCAAACGATTTAGAAAAGCTAATACGCATTCTTTCCTATGTGTTGCGATTTGTTCACATCTGCAAAAGCAAATTTAGAACTAAGTCATTGCAAAGTGCCAATAAAGCGATAATTGAACTTCCATCAGAAGAAGAAAAAAGAGCAGCGCTTGGGCATTTTATAAAGAAAGAACAAATGTTTTCACAACGATGAATATTCTTAGAGTGAAAAATATCGATATGCCCTCTACGCAGTGAAGTTGTCATCGAACGCATGTTGAATGGATACTGCCGAAGTATTTGTTTGTGTTGGTGACTGTGTTCACGTTTAATGTGTGCGGTGACAGCTTCAAGCGCTTATGTGCTAGAGGGCATCTTACAATTTTATGTCAATTCTATCCAATGTCTCAGTATTGGAATATTGCCTGGTCGGTTTTCATTTGCTTCTGAATATTCATATTTAAAGGAAAATAGTCAAGGCAAACAATTGAATACATTTCCGGAGAAAAGTAAAATTCTTAATTTGCGTCCTTTCATGGACAAAGAGCAAATTATACGAGCAGGTGGTCGCTTGGGTGGCTCTGAACTACCATACGATACAAAATACCCAGTAATAATTCCACCAAAATCACGATTGAGCTACCTTATTGCATGGAATGCGCATAAAACAACTGAGCATGGTTCCATCCAATTGATGTTGCAATATATTCGCACCAGGTATTGGATTCCACGCTTACGATACGAGCTACGCACTTATTTAAACAAATGTGTGACGTGTATTCGATATTCAAAGCATTTCGAAACTCAATTAATGTCTGATTTGCCATCAGATCGGGTGCAACAAAATCGACCTTTTCTTTTAACAGGTGTCGATTACGCAGGACCATTTGAGCTAACTGAGCGTTACAAGAGCCGAGCAAGCAAAAGAAAATGCTGGATTGCTATTTTTGTTTGCATGGTTACAAGAGCAGTGCACATAGATGTAGTAACTGATTTGTCAGCAGCTGCTTTTATCGCATGCTACGAGAGATTTATTGCTCGACGCGGTCATTGCAATAAGTTATTCAGTGATAATGGTACATCGTTTGTAGGTGCGCAAAAGGAGATTAAAAAAGCGTTTTCCAACTGGTTTGCACCGGAAACCATAGAGCATTTGAATAAAAAGCGCACACAATGGGTTTTTATGAAACCAGCAGCACCACATCAAGGTGGTATTTACGAAGCTGCAGTTAAATCGTGCAAACATCATTTGAAAAGAGTGATGGGCAATAAGAGCTATACGTACGAGCAGCTCATTACATTTTTGTGGCAAGTAGAAGCAGTACTTAACTCACGTCCATTGTATGCAATGAACGATGATCCAACGGATATGCAAGTGATAACACCTGGGCATTTTTTAATTGGCGAACCGTTCTTAGTTCCGCCACCAATTGCAGCGCCCGCACAAACCAACAACTCGTTGAAAAGGGTGCGAGAAGAGCAACAAAAAATGCTTCAATGCTTTTGGAAAAGTTGGAATAACGACTATTTAATGACGCTAGTGCAGCGTAAAAAATGGAAAGAAGAGCATGAATTCAAAATCGGCCAGTTGGTATTGATAATGGAAGATAATTTATCTCCGGCACAATGGCAAATTGGTCGCATAAAGGAATTAATTCAGAGCAAAGATCAATTAGTGCGTTCTGTTGTTATTTTGTTGCCATCAACAAAAGATGGCAAAGAGCAAAACAAAAGAAAAACGCTCACACGGCCAGTTCAAGAGTTGTGTATTTTGCCTCTTGCTGACGAGCATGTGCATGACATTTCAGTCAATAACGAAGTTTCTAAGAATGATGAAATTCACAAAAGTGATGATGAAATCACAAAATGAAATTTAATCTTTGTAGCATAACTGTTTGAGCTGAACAGAAACAAGAAAAAACTGTACAAAACAGGATTCAACATGCACAAAAAACTGTGGGAATGTTTTTGCTGAGCAAGAGAAAATTCCGTTGAATATTCTTGATTGAAACTAAACAATCGAACATAGAATGCCGATTACAATTCGAAGAAGCAATAAAAATCCAACAAAAATCTCGCTTGTGCTGAGATTGCATAGCAACACAGAGCAAAGTGACCACATGTTTGAGATTGCTTGCGCTCAACTTATGTCGCAGTAGGCGACAATTTAGAGCATTGTTTATGTTTTTAAGGCTTAACGGTACAAGTTAAAAATTCGAGAATGCACATCTTCTTAAACTGAGCATAACTGTGAATGGATTTATTATTAACAACGCTGTGTAAGTATAATGCCATAGGAGAAACCACTTGAGCATTGACGTTCGATTACAACGAGCCGTATCGATCGCACACAAATGTAATCAACAGTTTGGGTGGTCATCGTATAAGTGGTAACGTGCTGCGCAGCAAAAGGGAAAAAGAGAGCGTAAGAAAATTGCGCACACTGGTAAGGAAATTCAAATCGTCGCAATCGAGACATTTGAGCAAATGTCACTTGCGACGAAAATGAATCGGAGCATTCGATTAAGAATATTCAAGGCGAGCAGAAGTGTTTCCTTTGTGACGAGAATTGAAAATTCTAAGTGATTTTATTTAAAATAATAATAATAAATAATAAAAGGTAAGAGCAAACCAAAAAGAAAACAAAATTGATAATGAAAAATTTTTGTGAATTCAAGTTTAAGTGTAGTGCAACCAATCACACAGTTTAAGAAAATACGTGGCTTTTCAAATTTGTGTTGTGAATCCAAGTAAGATTGTGATTGAGTCGCAACTTTAGATTTATTCGTGCAATTAATGTGTGTGCAAAGTGAACAAGACAATTTTGTGCAAACGTTCTTTGTTTTCTGTGAATTTGCGTGTTAACATTTATTTCGTTTTCTCTTCAGATGTGCGAAAAGTTCATGGAAAAAATCAATAAAATGTTAGAAAAATTGCATCTTAGCAATAACGAGCCAGCGGAGCCAATGTTGGAAGAATTAAATACTTCATTTGCATCGTTGTGTGAAGATGTGCGTTTACTCAGCGATGAGGAACGGGCACAAGACAGCCGTAATTTCCTCGAGACACAACGCATTTATTACAGTGCTGGCTTGCAAATCATCGAGCAAATTGCAGTGCAAATGGGCGAGCCACAAAATGTGGAAATGAAGAATGTTGAACAAAATGAGCAGAGCGCTCAACCAACAGAACCAGAAATAAATGAGCAAACGGTTCAATCGATCGATAATCCCCTTGTTGTGCTACCAACCGAAAATTCAGATATGGATGGTGCATGGCAGGGCCTTTTTTAACGGGTAGTTCAACCCATTTCGGGTAGTTCTAAAAGCGAAATGGGTAGCTCTAAATCCCAATTCGGGCAGTTGGAAATTTAGTTTTATGATCAAAATTAAAAATTGTTCGATACATTTTCAGAGAAATATACTTTTTATTCATAACATTCAACGTTGTCATTGCAAAATATTCATAACAAAAACAACATTTGAATGACATTTCAAATGTTGTATTTGTTATGAATATTTTGCAATAAAAACGCTTCACAACTGTGACACACAATCAAATCAATACAATTTTGACTAAAATCTGTTTTCGCTCTGTATATTGTAGTTTGAATGCGCTTGCGCATGTAGTGTAAAGTTTTGTCAATCCTTTTGTTTATATTTGTAAACAAAGCATCATAGTGAATGCAGTGGTGACTACGTCTGTATTCAAATTGAAAATATGTAACGAACGCTCGACATAGCGACCGCAAATGTTTATATTTTATTCGTAAATCTGCTCCAAAATGAGTGCACCAAAAAAATTTAAAACATTAAACCAATTTTTTCATTCAAGTAAGTGTATTTTTTGTTCCAATAATGGAAAATATTTGCAGACATGACAATAAAATAACGTGATAAGATAATCAAATTTCGGTTGTTCGATTGTGTCGCCAACATTCAATAAAAAGGTTCTTATTACAACTGTTTACAATAAAATTATAATTTTTATGTTAGGTACGGACAATGTCAACAAAAACGTTGAGAAATACAAGCCATCAAATGAAATTTCAAATGCTACAAATGTTTCAGTCGATTCTCATGCACAGAAGCCTTTTGAAATCAGTAATGAAACTGAAGTCGTCTCTTCAACATCGGATAAAAATACAGATACAGCAAATAATTTTTCTTTTGAAAGTGAATATAAATTATACATCGAAAGAATTTCTCTTAAGTCTGAAGAAAAAGGTCACTATGTTCGATGTAAAGTGTGTTTCGCCCATCCAAATATTGTGAAACTATTCAATTCAAATAAAAAACTAGCACCAATAACAAAAGAAGAAGGAACGCGTTATCGAAAAAATAGTGTTGAAGAACATTTTCACACATTGTATCACAAAGAATGTAAAAAAGCCGAGTTACTTTCTGTAATGACTCCCGATACAAAAAAAACATCAATCGAATTTCACATCAATCAAGCAAACAAACATTTAGCAGATCATATTGGAAAACTACTTTTACAAGTGTACGCTGATGGCAAAAAATTGACACTCTCTGCATGGAGTTGGCCGGCAAGATATGTTGCCTCGGAATGTTCACAGAATTTTGATTTCAATAATAGCCAAAATCCAACAGTTCCATCCAATATCGAACTACAATATGTGAATCCAAATTCACATCTCGAATTGCTGTCAACAATCGTAAAATCTTACGATGGTTTTATGAAAGAGTTAGAAACATCAATTGCTATCTCAATCAGAATCGACGGTTCAGTCGATCGTAAACAAATCGATAAAATATACGTAATGTTGAAGTTAGTATCTAATGAAGGAGATTTGTCTCTTCGATTTCTGGGAATTGGTCGACAAACTGAACGGGGGGCCAAAGGTTTGCTCAGCGCCGTGAAAAATGCTATCATCGATAATATTGGAGAAAATTCATATATTGCACTTATGAGACGTATTTCATCTATTTGCACGGATGGAACCAATGTAAATAAAGGAGAAATTGGTGGTCTTTGGAAATTGTTCGAAGATGAAACTAAAAATGAAGGCTCTGTTATTCATTTGTTCAAGGTTTGGTGCTCTGCCCACCGTATGGATTTGGTTTGGGGAGACGTTTGCAATGCGCATCCGAGCATCAATAAAACTCTTAATGTTCTAAGTTCAATTTCAACATTTTTTCATGAGTCGGGATTACGGTTTTCTGATCTAGAGAAATCAGCGCGCGAAAATAAATATGAAATTTGGTCGTTACCAAAGTTGTTTGACATTCGATGGACTGAGTTTACATATACATTAATGGAAAATATTCTTCGATCATGGTGTGCACTGGTAACATATTTCAATGAAAATGATCACAATGCACGAGCTAGTGGATTTGCTATATTTTTGCTTAAATTGGAAAACCTAAAGATGATTGCTTTTTTGGCCGACTTATTAAATATTTTTCATCGTTACCATAAAAAAACACAACTCAATGATTTAACAATAATGAGCTTGGTTAATTATATTAAATCATTACGCTTGACGCTTGTAGATATCAAAGAAAAACATCTAATCGGTGGATGGGAGGAGCAATTGAAAAATGAATTAGAAGTGATTGATGATGAAATTATTTTTAAAAGAAAAAAATTGCAGCCAGCCAGTTATTCTCGTATCAAGAAGGAGCAAACTTTTGATCATATACGAAATTCAATAATCGAATCTGTCATTACAAACTTGTCCACACGCTTCCATACAGATTTTAAAATAAATGAAGTTATTGAACCATTGTTTAAATTTGATGGCACTGCAGACATTCGACAAATTCATAACAAATTTGGTAACGATTTAAATTTGGCTTCGTTGAGTTTACAATACAACGAATTATGTCATTTGAATGGTGAATTGAAACTTGGTGAAAATTTGAAGCTATGTATCGAAACTCTTAATAGAACTTAAAGTTATATAGATGTTGCAACCGTAATTGGTCGCATTTTTGCTTGTACACCGCATTCAGCCGATGTTGAAAGGTGTATAAGCGCAAATAATTTAGTTAAAACGTCTCTTAGAAGCAGCATTACACTGGATAAAGAACAAAAGTACCTTTTTATTTATTTCAATATGCCACCATTACAAAACTATGATCCTCGACCAGCTGTAAAAACATGGATAAACGACAAAAAGAGGCGACAACATTCAAATTTAGTCGAAAAGAAAGCAACTCAGGCGGAATATTATAAAGGAATATTTTATGATTAAAAATTAGATGTGATTTATGATTATGATGTAAAAATCGATTAAAGATAAATAACATTTTACGAAATTATCATTCTTTTGAACATGTGAATATTTAAAAAAAATTCAAAAACGAAAAACGGGTAGTTCTTATTTTTCCTTGAAAAAGGCCCTGTCTCGAACATTAAGTGAATTAAAGCCTTATAATCAAACTGATGCAGTCTACATTGATGTTGCTAAGGCTTTTGATTCTGTGAATGTTGATCTTCTGATAAACAAATTGAACATCATGGGTATGAATACTCAACTTTTGGGTTGGATTAAGTCATTATGAATGATAGGAAACAAATTGTTGAAATGAATGACATTTTATCGAATCCAACAATTGTCTCATCAGGTATGGGTAAGGGATACCCCATTGCTGCAACTAGAAATGTCAAAAGGACGGACACGGACATGAAAAACACTGACCAATTTTTTTTGTTCGTACTTTTCCTCAAGAAGGACGGACGGACATATATATCAGACGGACATATATTTCAGGGAGGACGGACAAATTTTAGATGGACGACCAAGAATTTTGGCCGTCCTTATGGTAAAAAAATTTAAACAAATTTTTAGCAAAAATTAGGATTTTTTTTTGCACCCAATCAAAACATTGAAATTGTTTTCAATCAGTCAAAAGCAGATTTTTGCTAAATTTGTTGACTTTTCAACATCATTTACACAATTTTTTCAACAAAATTCACACGATTTCATCACAAAATAAACAACATATGAACGATGATTTTTCTTTGCTTTCGAATCACTTTTTTTTTCAATTTTATTTACCATAAGGATGGCCAAAATTCCAAATTTTTACTAAAAATTGGTTTAAATTTTTTTACCACACACTCATTTTCCAATTGGAATTATTTCCAGTCTTGTGTTGTAAAATATATGTTTACAGCAAATGGTACCTAGTATTAAGGTCTGGCAAAAAAAAATCTGACAAAATTATTGGTGATTTTTCTCGGGTGCAGTGTGGCTTAGCACGTCCCTCACCTTAAATCTACTTTTGCTCGAAACAGTAATGGTTGGCCTTGGACGAGGGGAGGCCACGGAGCTCTTCCTCCCCGGGAATTGACCGGAGCTCCACAGTTGACGACCGCTTTGAATATTGGAACAATGAATTTGAGAGAGGGTTTTGAGTTGAAGAAGCGAGAATTGGTCGATAGGGCAAATAATTTCGGTTTAGATATCTTAGCTTTGAGCGACGTTCGTGTGAAAGGTTAGGTAGAAGAGACATTAGGGAGTTATCGTTTGTATTTGTCAGGGGTTAAGAATGGTAGAGCAAATTGGGGCGTAGGATTTCTAATTCATAACAGTTTAGAGCAGTTAATTGTGTGTCATAGATTCGTAAATGAGAGAATAATGTGGATTTCAATCAAGTTAGGCGGTGCAGTGTATCGTTTTGTGAGAGTGTATTCCCCGTGTGATGGTACGAATGCAGAAAAGATGAATGATTTTTATGGTGACTTAAATGATATTGTTTATCGTAAGGGAAATGAAAACGTGATTTTGCTAGGGGATTTCAATGCTCGAGTAGGTAGAGATAATCAGAATTTTGCGAATATTTTGGGTCATTTCGGAGAAAATATGGAAGCGAACGGTAACGGAAAGAGATTGTTGGATTTCTGCCAGAGTTCAGGCCTAATTATAACAAATTCTTTCTTCAAGCACAAGAATATTCACATGTATTCTTGGGAGAATCCTGCTCAGAATCAGAAATCTCTTCTCGACTACGTTATTGTGGACATTCATTACGTAAAACCATAATAGATACGCGTGTGTATAGAAGTTTTGGTTTGGATTCCGATCATTACTTAGTTGCAAGCAAACTACGTATTCCAAAAGGGGTAGCGAGTAAAAATCGGAAACCAACTAATAGAGTGAAAGTTAATGAATTGAAGAATGAAAGTGTAGTGAATGCATATGTAGCCAGATTAGAGGAAAAATTTACGCAAGTTGAATTGAATGAGATGTCGGATATCAACAGTGAATGGGATTATTTTAAGAATGCAATGTTGAGTGCGGTAAAGGGATGTTGTGGAATGCATGTGGGTAAGAATGGTAAAAAGAAGACGGACTGGTGGAATGATGAGATACAGGAAGCAGTGAAAGAGAAAAGAGTGAGATGTATGCGATGGATGCAAAGTAGAACTGAGGGGGATTTAGAATTGTATAGGGAACAGAAGAGAATAGTGAAAGAGTTGGTGAGAGTAGCGAAAGAGGGCGAATGGGTGGAATTTTGTAGAGATTTAGAAAAAGCAGGGCAACAGAGGAATAAAGTTTTCTGGTCGAAGGTTAAGAATATCCGTAACGGTGGGAAGAAACAAACGCCAGGTGCGGTATTAGATAAGGCAGGGGAGTTAGTGATTGGTAGAAAGAATGTGTTGAAACGTTGGAGAGAATATTTTGAGGAACTTCTGAATGTTGATAATAGAACAGATTTGAGTGTTAGCGCGAATGCAAGTGTGAATGAAGTCGAAGAAGAAGAAATAAGCATAGGAGAGATAGAGTTGGCGGTTAGAAAACTAAGTTGGGGCAAAGCAGCAGGAGTGGATGAGATTAGGAACGAATATTTAATTTGCAGTGGTTCAGTAGGGATTCGATGGTTGCATCGGTTGTTCAATCTAGCGTGGGATTCATCAGTTGTGCCGAAAGAATGGGGTGGTGCTGTAATCTCTCCTCTCCATAAGAAAGAAAGTAATAAGGATTGCAACAACTACCGTGGAATTTCTTTATTGAGCGTTGTCGGAAAAGTATATAGTGCAATTTTAGAAAAACGTACCAGAGCTATTGTCGAATCGCTCTTGGATGAAAACCAATCGGGCTTCAGACCGATGCGCGGATGTCAAGATCAAATTTTTTGCATGAGACAACTAATAGAGAAGTTCCATGAGAGAAACAAGGATATGTATGTATGTTTTGTTGATTTGCAAAAAGCGTATGATTGCATACCTAGAGATAAGCTCTGGTCGGTGTTGGGTGAATATGGTGTGAATGGTTCCCTGCTGAGTGCAATTAAGAGCTTGTATAGATATTGTGAAGTGGCTGTGAGAGTGGATGGGGAATTGAGTGAATGGTTTGAAGTGCGAAATGGTCTTCGACAGGGCTGTACAATATCACCCCTTTTATTTATAATTTATATGGACAAATTGATCAAGTCAGCTAAGCTGAGGGGTAACGTAGTTTTGGGGGGAAACATTATCTCCGCTCTTGCATATGCGGATGACCTAGTATTGTTTGGGGGCTCAGAACAAGAGCTACAAAACAGCATTAGCGATTTAGAAGCGGCTTGTACGAACTATGGAATGACCATTAGCAGCTCAAAGACACAGGTTATGCATATAGGGAAAGATAGGAAACAAGTAAATTGTATGTTGAATGGAGGTGTGCTTGAGCAGGTGTCGCAATTCAAATATCTAGGATGCATCTTTTCGGAAGATGGCAAACTGGATAAGGAGTTCGAACATTGCAGAGTGAATGGTAATAAAGTTGTTGCACAGCTTAGGTCACATGTTTTCAATAAACGAGAGTTGAGTAAGGAGACGAAGTTGATGATTCATGGGTCAATCTTCAGACCAACTATCACGTATGGTAGCGAGAGCTGGGTCGATTCAAATAATTTAATTCATGGTTTGGAAGTGGCTGATATGAAAGTTTTGCGTATGATTTCGGGTGTGTCGCGTAGGGATCAATGGGAAAATAGAATTAGGAATGAGAGAATACGGGAAGATTTGAATGTGGATTCGGTTGATGAGATAGCTAGAATGTCAAGATTGAGATGGTTTGGTCATGTACAGCGTATGAATGATTATCGTTTACCAAAGTTAATTTTGAATGCTGAAGTGAATGCACCGAGAGGTAGAGGTAGACCGCGGAAGCGATATTTGGATTCGGTTAAGAACGACTTGAATGAAAGAGGGTAAGATTGGAATAGGGAAACTGAAGACCTGGCTCTCGATAGGGTACGCTGGAGGAGAATTGTTATTGGCCGACCATTACAAAACAGACCAGACGCTGAAGGGCATTAATGGTCTTTAAATGATTGTTGTTGTTGTTGTTGTAAAAAAAAATCTGGGAAATAATATCTGGGAGATAATATCTGGATACAAAACCTGAGATAATTATATCTTCTCTTTTTGAGAAACTAAATCTAGACTTAGTTATAGAAAAAAAACCTGTATACAATTATAGAGCAAAGACACACTCACGTACGTTAACGTATATCTATCTATGTATGAGTGATGTTTATATGTATGTTTTTAATGTGTCTGTTTTGTTGACTATTGTGTTAACGGTTCCACATGAAATTGAACGACCAGACACCTAAAATTTAACATGTGGAATAAATAACATTTATGATACGCTTTACAAATGGAAAATATACAATGAAAAATAACAAATATGTTTAGCCAAAGTAGTTTCGCATAAAAATGCGTTTCGCAAAAAAAAAACTGTGACACATTCAATGGTAAAATAACACAGGGAAAGCAATAAAGCAATATTAGTTGCAAAAATACATATACGACTGTTCATTTGCTGTTGTATTTGTGACAACAGCAAATGAACAATGGAAAATCTACTACGTATAACAATGACAGTAATTTGACACATTCCAACGAATGTTGCTGTAAACATATAGTTTATAACACGAGGTTGGAAATATTTCCAATTGGAAAATGAGTGTGCATAAGGACGGACATAATTCTTGGTCGTCCTTCTAAAATTTGTCCGTTTAATGAAATTTGTCTGCCCTTCCTGAAAATAAATATATCCGTATAGAATTAGAATTCACAAAAATTAAAGAAATTGCGAATATAAATGGATATAACAACAAATTGATAGATGAATTAATTAAAGCACATAAAAGAAAGGTTGATCTGCGAAAACATACAACATTGCAACTAATTAATGAAGAAGTTGATGAGGAAAATTGGTCAAGTTTTAATTATAATGCGGTTTTAAACAAAAAAATCAGACAAATAATTATTAAACAAAACATCAGATGAGCGAATGCAGTAAATTAAAATTAACAAATATAATAGGAGGAACAAAAGACAAAATTGAAAAGAATAATCAATCAGGAATTTATGAGATATCATGTAAACAGTGTCAGCAGAAATACATCGGACAATCAAGAAGGAAAATAATACAAAGATTTAAAGAGCATCTTCATCACACTAAAAATAACAATATTGACAATTCTAGTGTTGCTAAACATATTATAGAAACAAATCATAGTATTGACACATCATGTTTAAAACTAATTAAAAGAGTTGATAATATCTATGTAGTTAAATTAATATGAGTCTTTTTACATCAATAAATATAAAAATCAATTAATGAACGGAAATGTTGGACCAATTCAAAACTCGGTTTTTGAAAAATATTATGTATCAGAATAGCCATGCATTTAAATTCGAATTTAAATTGAAATGTTTTTGTATTGATTTATAACTCTCAATCACGGTACCATGGAAGATTGTGTCATTGTTTTTAAAGTCAATATTGTCATTAGAAATTTCAGTTTTGCAAACTCACTGAAGATGAAAGCATTGCTTTCGAAATGATCATCTGAGTGATTAAATGAGTGTAATAGTCGAAAATAAATAATATTTCAAATAAATACATATATATATATTTTTAAAACTAGACGGTAATCTCAAGAATTGTTCAATTCAATTCAATATTAGTCATAATTGTATATATTTATTTTTGTAATTATTTATTGAAGATAAAAAATTAAATATGATTAATTTGTTCAAACAAAATTTTATTATTATTACGGCACCAAACAGCGGTTCTTCGCCAAAGGTGGTTTATTTGAACAATTTATTTACAATTTATTTACATAAAATAGTTGATTCAATAATTGTATCGAATCAACAATCCGTTTCCAATCCTAACGATTTCGGAGCAAGTCTCTGTGATTGCTGAACTACAAAATTGAATCGGATTGAGATAAACATTCAATGGTTAAATCATAAGTTTCTTAAACAATTCAATCAATCTTTTTTTAACAACTTCCGAACTTTTCTTTTTTCCGAAAAAGTCTATTACATAATCATTCAAAAAAATTTCGTTATAATACTTGTTGAATGTTTCAATTAAAATGTTCAAAGGCATATTACTTTGATAGCCATAATTAACAGCATGAATTCTTAAAGAAATATTGAATTTCTGACAGAATGATATGGAATTCTGAATTGAATCTTATCTAAAAGAACTTCCGAACATATTTCACCCTTGATCAGCTTTAGGATGAACATTATTTGAGCAACACTTCTGCGATTTTCCAAAGAAATCATTTGTAACAACAAATGTATATTCATATTTTGGAAGAAATCCATTACTCCTGCTGAACCTTCTTAAAGCATACAGCAAAAATTGCTTCTGAACAGACTCAATTCGTCTTGCCTGTCCCAAGTTGTGAGTGTTCCAAACCTGAGATCCATATTCTAGAATAGGAATAACGAATCTAAAAAAAAAAACTTTAATTGTATATGGGTCATTAAAATCTCTAGCAAAACGTTTGATCCAAGCCAGCCTTGATTTAGCTTTTGCTATCATGGATTCAAAATGAGCTTTGAAATTAAGTTTCTCATCCAAAATCACACCAAGGTGTTTAATTGGAGTAACTCTTTCAATTATTGAATCATCAATGGTATATTTGAAATCAATGACATTACCAAAGCGATGAAATACTATCATCTTTGTTTTCTTAACATTCAAATTCAGTTGATTCTTCTTAAAAAATCCAACAACTTTGTTCAAACTCTCTTGTAGAGTAAAACAGTCTTCAGTCGAAGCTATGTGGTGGGAAAGTCTAACGTTATCAGCAAATGAAAGAATTGATGAATTACCACTGAAATTTGGTAAATCAGCGATAAACAATATAAACAATGTGGCAGCAATGGGATTCCCATGACCCGTTCCAGAAGAAACTTCAATAGGATCAGATTCACAATTATTTATCTGGACAATCTGTCTTCTACCATTCATATAAGAAGCAATCCAATTCAAAAGTTGAGAATTCAATCCCATAATGTTCAACTTATGAATCAAGAGGTCAATATTCACTGAGTCAAAAGCCTTAGCAACATCAATATAAATTGCATCTGTTTGATTATGTGGCCCCAACTCATTCAACGTTTGAGAAGTAAACTCAATCAAATTTGTAATGGTCGATCTTCCTTTAACAAAACCATGCTGACTCGTATCAACAATGTTCTTAACATGAAAATTCAAGTGTTTTGCAATTATTGAATCCAATATTTTCGGGATCACATTTTGCAAAGCAACACCCCTATTATTCTCAATATTATTTTTGGAACCACATTTAAAAATTGGTTTCACAAAGGAAGATTTCCATAAATCAGGTATATAACCATACTTAAGTGAATTGTTCAACAAAATTGAAATTGGTCTACACAAGGCCTTAATACATTTGTTTATAAATAAATTAGGTAGGCAATCAGGACCAGAAATCAAATTATTTGGTAGTTCAAATACTTTTTGAATGATAACATTTTCATCAATAATTAATTTGGAAATATTTTGACATAAATTAACAATTTCTTCAAAATTACCATTATTACAAATATCAGACGAATTAAAGTTGTGTTTAGTAAAAGCTGATGCAAAAAATTCCGCAAAAAGATTTGCGATTTCTTTATCCTTGCATGATTTATGATCTTTATAATACATTTCGTTCGGTAAATCATTGTTAGTTTTCCTAACTGCATTAACATATTTAAAAAACTCTGTTGGATCATCAACAATCAGTCCTTCCATTTTTAACTTATAGTTATTATATGCAATGCGAGAATATCTATATCCATTATTATATTATTTTATATCCATATTTTTCAATAAGAAGCAAGTGAATAGTTTTCCTTTGATTTTCAATTTTATTCATAGATGCCGCTATTGTATCCATTCATTTTATATTTGACAAAATATGTCAGTTGTTTTATGACACTTACTTTCAACACACTTATACTATTTAAGGTATTTTTATTTTTCATTAGAAAATATGGAACAATTTATATAACCAACTTATTTAACTTATTTCAACTTATTTTTGTTTTATAGTAATTTGAAATCGGAGAATATAAGAAGATGTTCTCAATGGCCGCGGGACTTTCTAGAGCATTCACATTGTCCATGCGATATCATATTCAATATGAATTCAAGAAAGCAATACCGCTAAGATCATTTCACGCAGTTCAATCTATAAACTTGAATAAAGATATAACTAATGTCAATTGCATTAAACAATCTTCGGGTTTACTTCAGCAGACCAAAGTCCAATATTTACAATCGTGCGGTTTGAAGCATGTTGGAAAAGTCCATCGACGATGCAAAGACTGCAATATGATGCTTTTAGACGGCGTGATGTACAACCATTGCAAAGCACACCCTCGACATAACCAAAAAGCGCGGACTAAACGACCAAAAAATACATGGATTTTAACTGGTGTACAACAAACAAAGATCAGACCTTGGTGAAAAAATTTCTACATTTTATTTATAATGTATTTTTCATTCAAAGTGGTTTTAGAAAATAAATGGTCTTTTTAATATTAGACATTAATTTTTTTCAAATTGGTTTCAATAGTTTTAGTGCTGGTACATGGAGGATTGTTTCTTCTTTTGTTCAAAATAATTTTCTTCTCCTTTCGTGGGGTTTTCGTAACCATCCTCTCATGTAAATCTTTTAACGTGGAATCAGTTGATTCTTGTTTAACTTTTAAATTGGACTTCAACTGCAATACAATGATAATTTTGTATATATATATATATATATTTTGATATAGTTGTCTATTTCAATTATTCAACACATACCTTCTTGATGTTTGTTTTCACAGTTTTGGTTTTTTTTTCGATGAGTCGCTGTACGCACCTCACATAGATTTTTTTTTACTTTTATCTTATTACTTCCTTTAGTAAATGCAGTTTTTTTTGCCATTCTGATGGAGCTGTCTTGTCAACCTTAGAAGAAAAGCGTGTCAAATAACCAATATATGATATAAGTTGATTTCAGTCACAAAAGTATAATTTATATTTTGACAGTTTGCTTAAAACAAATACTTAATCAATTGAAAAACGTTCTTTAATTGCTTTTCGATAAAATTTATTTTCGTAATGTATTCATTTATAATTTTAACATAAAAAATTCCGGAAAAAATATGAAATTAAACTGACTGAATTCGGTAATATTTATGTACTATTCCGTAGTGTTGCATGGCTTTTTGCAGTTCAATTCGGCACAAAATTCAGGTGTGATTCCGCGTTTATTTGCACCTTTTCTGGAACAAAGTATTTCACGCGATAAAAAAAAACTAACGCGAAACATGTCTTTATTGGGAGCAACATTTCGTACGAAGTGCACACCTTGTAGATTTGTACCTAATTTGCAACCCAAATTTTCTTCTACTAAATCCTTAGCAATGGTCGCTGGATCATCACCCTTTGCAAAGCAATATACATGCACTAATGGTTGTGGATCAATGGGTCCCGTGTAATTCCACATCAGTCCACAAAATGAATCGACGAATTTGACAGCCATTGCTGGTAAATTCATGGTTATATGAATTTTGTATAGTTTGTTGCCATCATTGGTCCATCGCGTAATTAAATCACATTTAACGTCTTCTAAAATAAAATCGCGCCCATCTTTATTGACTGTTTGCATAAGATTTGTAACTTTGTTTTTCTTCATATTATATTGTAGCCATTTATATGATGCTGGATTTAAATCATTAGCAAGCACAAACGCTTTTCGTTTCGCAACAGGAATTGAAAATGGCCCAACACCAGCGAAAACATCGTATAGAACATCACCTTTATCGTGCATTTTAATTATTCTTTCATGTTCAGTAGCTAGTCTTGGATTCCAATATACTTGTGAGAAATCAAACTTGAAGTTGGTGCCATTTTCTCTAACCTCAACTTGATAATCTTCTTCACCGGATAATAATTCTAGTTGAAAGTTCCGAAACGTGTTGTCTATTGTCTGTATTTTATTAATAACACAACGAATACCAGCAATTTTATCTCGAAATACTTCTCCAATTAGATGTTTATATGGCAATAGGTGCGCCTTCAAATTTACATGTATTATGTGGCCAATGCGTGAATACGATGAACATGACTCTTGATCAGCTGGTAATATAGCTTTCAAAATGTCTTCTGTGCTCCAGTTTTCATATTTCAATTCAAAGTCTTCCCACTTTAAATGAGACCCATTTAATCCCAAATTACGAACTTCTTCAGGTAAATCACCAAAACATGTTATTGCCGTTGGATGTAATAATAATTTTTTTGTTCCATCGCTTCCTATTTCAATTGACTTATGATGCTGAATTTTCAACAACATGCGCTTTATATGCGGTAAAATACTTTTTAAACTGACTTCTGTTACAATGAGTTTAGGTATTTGAACGATCTTTTTAAACTTTTCGCGATCTAACGAGGTCATCCCTCGTACCGAGTTTGGTGGTTGTAAATCTGGGCATTCCATTCTTCTTTTTTTCTGTTTAGCAAAGCATTGCTTTGAAGGCAAAAAAACGTGGGAAAAGTTCGATTTTATTGAAACTGTTGTAAATATAGCGAATTCGCTATTTGTCAAACATTTATTTATTTAGATTACAAACACTTAATTATATTTTGAACCAATTAAAAAATTATTTGTAAAAATAGTTAAAATACATACCTTGTTATTCCGTGGAACGTATAACGCTTTAATATTCTGAAGTTTTACTCTATAGAGTAACATATTTATAACATATTTTGTCATATATGACAAATTCAATATTGTCATGCATATCTGGCTCACGCACACACATTCAAGAAATTTGACATTTTCAACTTTATTTGACATTACAAAATCAATTGATGGCTTTGTGTTATTCTATCTGTTCACGTGGTTATTGTGATAGCTATGGATTTTGCTAAAAATTTATTGTTAAAATATGGTTGGAAGGAAGGTAATTATTTCTAAAATATTATTCAAATATTATTTAAATAACATAAATAGTATATGAAATACAATAATTCATTTTTGATATTTTACATAGGTGAGGGTATTGGTAAGAATTCGGATGGCATTGTTGAACCCATTAAAGCAAATCTGAAATTTGACAGTGCTGGCTTAAGTTATGATAGAGCACAAGAATTTACGGATCGTTGGTGGGAAAGAGCATTTAATAATGCTGCAGAAAATGTAAATGTGGAGATTTCGTCAGGAAAGGTTTCATTGTCAGTTAAAGATGACTCAATCGATGTAAATTAGAAAATAAAATTGGTATTGTTCAAGGATGGTTTTAATTAAAAAAATTATCATTTCATTCAAATAGATTTCGACGAATAATTTATTGGTAAAACATTCAAGAAAAAAATTGGACCGACGAAAATATTTTGAACGATTTCAAGAGTACAACCGCAAAACACATAATAACGGAACTGAAATTGTTAAGACAAAAATCATGAAAACAGACGATGCCACAACAAACTTTAGTAAAAAACTTACCGATGAGGATATATTTAACGCTTGTGGCGGTCGTACTGCACATAAGTAATACAAAATTAACTATTATGTACATTTTGGTATTTATTAATTTTTTTTATTTTCATTCAAAGAGGAGCTCGTCATGGCCTATCGCAAAAAGGAAAACTTGACCGAATTATGGAACAAGAAAAACAAATGTTGGAGAAAATGATAAATAATGAAAGTACAGCTCCAGACATCTTTAAAAACTGGATTGAAGTAAAGAAAAAAGTAAAGAAACAAAAAAGGAGTAAAACAGTTGAAGAGAATGTAAAAATTGCATTAAAAAGTCCGCCCAGTTCACCCGAAATGATTGAATTGAGTAATACATTACCATTGGACTGCACAGATTATAAAATCAAGCCAAAATCGAAGAAAAAAAAGAAACAACAACGTGATCGAGATAATGATTTAGCAAACTGCTTAAGTGAACTCAAAACTGAGGATATTGATGTAAGCAAATTAATTTCTAAAAAGAATGGCGTACAAAACCATTCCAGGACAATTAAAAAACATGAGAGGTCGAAATTTAAAAAATGCTTTTATGGAGATTATTCGAATATAGACGCATCCATGATAGAATCCAAAAAAAGAAAGTTACAGCGGAATAAGGAGGAAGAATCTTCGGATGGTTTACCTACCCAACAAACATTCAGGTAACGATTTTAGTTAAATTCAGAGTTAAGATATGTAACGCTTTCACTCATTTCTGTGGATAAATTGATCACATTCTCACTCATTTCTACCGTCGGAATAGGATTTAAAATCAGGTGATTTTTTAATGGTGTGCCACAATTTCACTGTTGATTAGAAATATTTCATTGAATCCTATTGAAACTGATGAGAAAAAGTATCAAATTTCATATGTTCATTGAGTTTGTGAAAGATTTTAACTAATTGGTATTCAATTAAAATATTATTATGTTGAAAGATTAAAATAAGAATCTGAATTCAGTGTAAGTACCGAAAATTCCGATTCGAAACAGTAATATTCAAAATAGGATTTTTGACATTTCAACACATAAATACATCCACGAATTTCAAACAAGGAATATGGAATCGTATGCAGTTCAAATCAACATCGTCACACAGTTTGAGATCGAATTCCAAATACAATAGAACGCCGCTTCGTTGAATATGATCATAGTGTTGGTATTGTTAGCATTGTTGTTCGCCTGCTTCGAAAATTGTTTGTTTGTGATTTGTAAACAAATATGCATATTGACATCGCATCGATTTCTTGCTGAATCATAACGACAAAATCAGAAGTAGCTGTGATTTCAAAGAAGTAAGTTGATATCGTATCCACCATTTTGAATGTGTTTAATTTTTTTTTTGTTCAAAATTTTCCCGTAATATTCATGATTGTTCCATTATTTTGCTTTCTGTTTTGATTTAATTCACATATGCATAGATTGTTTTACTTGTAACACTTTTTTCATCGTTTTTTTTTTCAATAGATTGGCGACAATCATTTCTTTGTTTTGAAATGGGGAAAAAGAAAAAAGATGATGCAAGTGCTAGTGAGCCAAGTGAAAAAATTGAAAAAGTGAAAAAAGAAGATGAACCTGAAATACGGAGCATTAAATTATTGTTAAACTCAATTTGACGGCCAGAATATGCTGAGAGAGTGACGAACATTTTGTTTGATCGTAGTTTGTTAATGACGCAAATAGCAGTACTCGCGTCGTATTTGCTACTGTTTAAAGTGAATAGTGCGTTAGATGAAAACAATTTCGCGTTTTTTCAATAAGAAGTTAATGCGGTAGGAGCGAATTGTTTTAGAGCTGTCGTGAGCCAAATGGACGCATTATTCGAATATACAAAAAGATCATTAACAATTTTGAAAATGAGAATTTAATACCGCAAACATATCGAGGCATCGTCGAAGTCGAAAACGCAGAAGATTTTCAATGGCCAAATCGCACTAATTTATCCAATAGCTTTCAGTATTTTTACCAACAATATACAACAAACGTGAAGACAAACTTGAAAACTCATTGTGAAACGCGTTTAAAATATTTTTTCCGAATGAAGTGCTATCAATTGAATGCCAGCAACAACTATCCGTATCGATTTGATGACACTGATATCCGAAATGCCCTCAAAGATGTAATGAAAGATCAAGATTGGACAAGTGGAATCGAACAACGGGAACAAAAAAAAGAAATTTTACTTTACTATCTTCGTGAAATTGGTTGGCCCGGTGATATCAACATGAAAACGTTTGTCACCGATAAAAAAACGTGGTTTGAATCGATTTGGTTGTTTGGTCAAATTCAACGGCAGATAGAGGAATTTTTCATCATCAATGCTCACATTGTCAATGAATGGAATGGATTCAACAAAGATCCTGTTACAAATCGAATGCCAATTATACCGCGACCGCCAAAAGTGAATAGTTTCACTGTTATTCCATTGTGTAATTATCAGTTGAAAAACATACGAATCGATCATCGAGCTATGTATGAACTTGCGAAAACATTTGAGCTGATACCAAAATACATCAATCCGGGGAAAACGGGAAAAGAGAATATGTTCAGTGAATCCTATTTCAGACAACATAAAGAGGAGCTGTGGGGAATGATTTTCAACATCGATAAAATCAAGCAAATTTGCAAAAAGAAACAGTTTCATGGCCAAATTCTCACGAATAGCGTTTCGGTATCGGTTTTGTATGATTTGCCAAGGAAATCAACTGAAGAAATACAAGATCACCTTGAAAAGGTCCGTGACATGCACAGAGCACACAAATTTAAGCATGTTATCGCCATCGATCCGGGCATGAAAACGTGGTTGGCCGCAGTACGACAGACATTCTTGATCGTCTTTGGAATAATATTCTTCACAAAAATCAAGGAGGTAAGTGAACATTGAAATGCTTTGTTTCAAAACGATTCTTTGAAAAACACCATTAAAACGCAATTGGAATTTTCTGTATTTTTTTTTTTCATTTATAAACACTTTTTTTTCATTTCAGGAGAACATCACAATACCCAATCGTCGATATCATTGGGGAGCCAAGCAGAGTATACGTGATCGCAAACCTGAAGGTATGACTAAAGACTTTACAAAAATCGAACAGCGTGCATTCCATTCCAATTCAATCCGCATTCCATCACCACGTGGCTCAACATGGAGACCATATCTAGTGACTCGCATAAAATTGATGAGACAAGGAATGGCAGTTTATGCCACACGCAAATACGCACGACTTGATATCGATCATTACATCGAGTCAAATCGAGAAAGCGACAACACAGCAAAGATGCTTACCAAGAATGAGCCGTCGCTAGTATTTATTGGAGCCGCTGAATTCGCTGCAAAATCGCCTATTGGCATCAAAAAACGCAAGAGATGCCCAGGCACACGAAAGCTCTTGACTAGTATAAAAAAACTCGGCCATTCATTTGTTGTGTTTGTTGATGAATATTTCACGTCTCAAACTTGTGCGAGATGTTTCGGCAGATTTGATCCAAGAACGAAGCCAGATCGCTTCAAAGTCTGCCGAAACTGCCAACCAAATCCTGCAGCAAATTTGCCATCAAAAATCACAACAAAGAAGAGCAAACGTGAGTTGCAACGTGATCGGAAAAAAGAAAAAGCAAAACGATCCAAAGAAGAGAGCGATCAAAATCGAAACAACAATGATGTTTTTGTTGAAAATGGAGCACAACCAATTGAAACAATCAAGCGTTTGGCGTCGAAGATAAAATATTTCTCCAAAAACTGGCGACCAATGCTGAATAAATTCAATGGTGAATATTGTGCTACTGAACAACAACAACGGTCATACACTATTGTTTGGAATCGTGACGTCGTTGCTTCGAAATGCATTCTGTACAAAGGTATGTATGAAAATCGATTGTGAAATTGAAAGTGTTCTTCATGCTTACCGTTATGTTCATGCTGTTTATATCAGTCTTTACAAATGTTTTGTTTTTTCTTTCTGATTATTATTTCAGGGCTGTGTGCACTTTATGGAATATCAGTGCCTGAAACGTTGCAGAGACCACCGCCGCAACACAGACCCCCTATACTCAGACCATTTATTGAGCGCAGAAGACAATAATGCTAACAATTTCAACAAAAACAGTAGCATAGTATTAAGAAACCAAGAAGAAAAAAAAAAAATTTTAACAATTAAGTTAAACCCAGCTAGGCTTGATTATGTGGCTTTGCAAATGTACAGTTTAGTACGTACAACTAAGTATTTACAACGCTGTAGGTACGATGCATTTATTAATTTGTGTGTTGTACACAGTTTTGTTTGGATGACATTCATTCAAAGTAGAAATGAGTGAAACTACGATCAATTTACCTTTTTAGCTTCCATTTGACAATTATTGTCGCACATATTCAAAAAACTAATGTAATTTTTTTTTTTCTAATTTTCTTTCGTTTCATGCACTTGGACTACGCCCGGAATTCTCTCTATTGTGACGGTAAAATGGTTGGATCTTCGGTTAATTTCAACCCCAAAATCAACCTTGGACATATGCCTGAATCTGACGTATTTTCGTTACTAAATGTTGCTTGGGTAGCGATAATCATCACGAAAAAGAGCACAATAATCAATTAATTGAGCAAATTAGTACTGTTGTCCAAAAGCATCCAAGCAAAAAGTTTAAATTCGTTTCTGGGGAACTTACATCAATTCAAAGCAAACTTTTGAAAAAATCTGGTTTAAAAGTGAAGAAAAAACGACAAATAAATAGGAAACAAAGAAATAAGGAACGTAAACAGCTGAATAAGCTCAGCAAGAGGATTGAAAAAACTTTGTTTCTCAGCGATTAAATAGGCACCTTTAAATATAATACACTGCTTAGCGAATAATATGCAGACCTAGCTTACAACAGTCTAATAATGGTTATGGCGCATTAAAGCGGTATTGGTCTGGATTTTATTATACTAATTTTCGTGTTTTTTTATACGAATGAAACAAATGGACTGACTGACTTACTGACTAACTGATCCGACGATTAATCTTGCATTTAATGTAAAAATTTTTTTTCAGTTTTTGATATTGAAAAAATACATATGATTTTTGATCACTTTTTTAAGTATTCGTTTTTTAATTTTTCGCATCCTATGTGTAGGAATCAAATAATAAATGCAATCATTGTTATTCACTATGCAGAATAGAATGACACAAAACAACAAACTTTATGAAAAATATTACAACAAAATTTGGAATCTGTACAAGTACATGAGACCTGTGGAACTGTGGATCAGTTATTTTGATGCCTTCACGGCAAACAAAATATTTTCCGTTAACCCCATTACGTATGTCCTAAAATTTGTATGAAGACTCAGAAAAAAATGTCATGCTAAAAAATTGTGTAAGCAAATGTTATTTCGAAGTTTGTGAAGAAAATTTGGAGCTTGTTCACCGTGCTTCTAACAATATCCATTGATTTTCATGCTCAAATTTAATCCACATGGCCCTATATCTTCCTCTGTTTGCCCAGTAAGCTGTGTACCTCGTTAACAATCCTTAAGATAGTTTCTGTCGACCAATGCACTAAAATATGTTTCGAGTTTTGCAGTGGTTTTGGTGTTAAATATTGATATGATCGACAACGAGTGAAATCTTGAAATTGACATAACTGAGCATTTGTCAAGGTTGAGATGTAGACGATTTGCCTCACACCATGATTTTAATTTAATTATTGAAGTTTGAAGCTTGTTTCTGTCACTGGAACATTCGATCGACGTTGTCAATTTAAGATCATCAGCGAATAAAGAGATAAAAACATCATTTCCAAGTGCATTCACGATGTCATTTATGAACAATAAAAAGAGAGTAAGCCCACGATGACTGCCTTGAGGTACGCCCGAATTGATCACGAAATCGGAGGACTCCACTAAACCATATTTAACGAATTGACGGCGCTTTGATAAATATGATTTGATCCAGTTTATCAGGTTTGGTGGAAGTTTGAAGTTGCAAAGTTTCAAAATGAGGATTGAATGTCAACTAAATCGAATGCTTTACTAAAATCAGTGTAGAGAACATCCACTTGCTTGTTTTCATTTAGCGCTTCAACTGATTAGTGCATAGACTCTAACAAATTTGTTGAAGTGGAACGTCCCTTGATGAAGCCATGTTGTTGAGATACGATTTCATTGGCCACCAATTTATTAAGCTTGATATTGATTAGGCATTCGAACAATTTTGCAATTGTTGGTAATTTGGCAATGCATCGGTAGTTTTTGACATTGGAGCCCTTTTTGAAGATTGGATTAACACAATACGTCTTTCATTTGTCTGAAAATACACCGTTCAGTAGCGATTCCTTAAAAATTGAAGATAATGGTTGATAGAGACATTTCAGCTTGCTCCTTCTTATCCATAGACAAATTGCTATCCAAGTGAAGCAATGTTGGATTACCTTCGCTGTTTTTCATTGAATTCACGAAACGCCAAAACGAATATTTTATTGATGATGACATTTTTATATGAAAGGTTATGTTAATCACAATTGACACTTGATGTCAAATCAAGTACATATACCTCTGAATCATCGAACATTACACAATTGGTATGATTCAAATTCAAAGTATTTATATGAATTACTGTTATCTCAAAGAAGCAATTGATTCTTTTCTGTTACTCAATGATGAACATTGTTTAATTAACAATATGTCCTTTGAAATTCAAAGTATATTAATATTAATGTCAATGGATTAGTTTGTAGTTTTTTAGATTAGTTTTTAATCCCTTTGAAATAACAGTGTACTTGCATTCATTTTCCATTCTCTTTTGCTGAATTGACATTGAATGTCAAAAAAACATCATGTCAAAAAGAGATTTACACAAGAATTACGAAATTTCTTTTACTTTTTTGAGAATTAACCTGTGGAATAATCAAAGTTAATAACTGGATATTACTTGTAGTGCATTATTTCTTTTGCTCTGCATTTTTATATTTTTTTTTTTTTTGTGTTCATTGTGTAAAAGTCATCCTCGTGTACATTTTCAATTACAATAGACATTTTTATTGTTTTTTCATTCGGATAAATGTAATTTTTGCCAAATATTAAAGTCTTATTTTATTTATGAAAATTAAAAGGAATTCATTAATGAGTATTTATTTAAAAACAATCGAAGTGTACAAATAATATATGAAAAAATATGTTAATATAATTTCTCTTTAATTATTCTATTAAAATTAAATGAGTACTATAAATTAAAACTATAAACGTTGCAAAATTCCGATTTATTATAGAATAACAGTTTTTCCACTTTCTAAACTACGCAATAAATGTAGATAAACAAAAACCAAACTGAATATCGTTCATATATACACTTTGTGCACTTATACCAATTCTCATAAGTACTTTTTGATATTTGCTTTAGTTCCATTGTTTAAAAGTTTTTATACAAAACAAAACATAAAATTAATTTATGAAATTTCGAGTATTTCAAATGAAAAACCAAACCAATTTATATTTCGAATTTAAAATAAAACCTTTCTGTAAATTTAGTTATGATACAATTGTTTCGCCAATACAAGTTAGAATCATCAGGCCTCCTACATTAAATTTTATTTTTGATGTCATATTTACGCTCCACTAAAAAAAACGATTCAATTCCTGATATCTTTACCAATCAATTTATTAAAAAAAAGTTATTTATATGAATAAATTAAGCATAGATTAATAATAACATGGAAAATGCAACAACTGCTAATTCATCCAAACGTATCGAGGATCGTTTCACTGCTGCGGTTAACGTAATACGAGGATTACCGAAAAATGGTAAATAATATTTATTCAAATTCATTGAACCTGATTAAAAGAAATAATAATAATAAGATATATGAGAGTAAATTCAGAAATTAGGCTGATATCGTTAAAACAATTCTATTTATGAGATAAGCGTGCTTTTCCTACCCCAGGAATTGTCAATGAACCTAAAATATATCTTTCCTAACTAATCGAGCATTGATTGTGAAAATATCGAGCATTGATTGTGAATTTTTCGGATTTGAGTCTGGATTGAATTCATTAATCTCATACTACTTTTCCCCTTGATTTGGTCACAATGATAAGAATAACAAATGGATTTAGTCCACGGTTTCGACGGTAGGAATGGGTGAAAATACGGTCAATTTAACCACAAAAATAACTAAAAACGTTACGTATTTTAACGCTGAATTTAATTAAAAATCATTACCTGAATTTATTGGGATAGTAAGCAAGAGAGAAAAAAAATTGGAGGTACTGAATATCAAATATTTCATTCCTGTTGCATTAATCTCGTATTAATCATTTGTGTTTGGTTTTTGGGACACTTTTTAAAATATTCGGTTTGATTTTCTAAATAATTTAGAACAATTTTTAAGTAAATTGAGGTACAAATTTAATGAAAAGATTTTTTTTTTCTTTCTTAATTTTTTTCCCAAAAACGATGCGAAAAAATTAATTGAAATAAAAAGCAATCTATTCAAAAATACAAAAATACAAAATAATTCAAATGTTATCATTTAAGAAGCTAACCCTCCCCCCTTTTTGGCTACGCCCATGAAAATGTGTAATCAACGTGCATTGTTCAATTTTGCAAAATAACTGGTTTGTCCGAAGCACTCAGTTTCAAGTTGAACCGGTTCAGTTTAAGCGATTTAAATATAGATGAAAAATTTAAATATAAATATAAATAAAACTATAAACACATATTCGTCATGAAAAAATATCATATTATGATGAACCATACGCCATCGAAAAATGTTTAATAGAATTGATAATATTTAGTTTGTCGACAGCTCTATAAAAATCAACCACAGGATCATTTTTCAAATATTTATTACGCAATTCATTTATAAAAAAATTGTTTATTATGAAATTCTATTGTAACGATCCAAATTAGTAATGAAATTTCGTTTTTCCCGATCAGGTTCGTATCAACCTAGTAATGATATGATGTTAAGATTTTATTCCTATTACAAGCAAGCCACATTAGGTCCATGTACTCAAAAGAAACCACCATTTTGGGACGTAGTTGGCAGGTGAGAAATTCAATATTTTATGATAAATTCTAACTACTATTGCTCAAAAGTATTTGTGTGGAAGTCAAATTTGTATTGATATATTTATATAGGGCAAAATATGAATCATATAAAAGTCTTGGGAAAATGTCAAAAGAACGTGCAATGGAATTATATGTTGAGGAATTAAAGAAAATAATTGAGACTATGTCTTATACAGATAATGTTGCCGAGTTTATGGGAAGTATGAGTGAGTTAGATGGTGTTGATGTTGGGGATTTAGAGACAGTTGCTCCGGAAGCAATTAAAAAAGTAAAATCCCAACCGAACTCACCTTTTGGTAATTGTACATTTATTTTGTGATTAAAATGATTTCATTTCTATTTGCTTTTGTTTGATTGACTATAAAACTATGTAAATAATTTTCATCCCACTATGGTGAAAGCTTCAAGAGAAGCAAGCCCAATCCGAGCTACCGAACGACCATTGCGATATCGCAACGATCTTCAAAATGGATGTTCAATCGATTATATTAATGGAAATTCGCAAGGTTATAACGGTGGACATTTTCAGAATGGCCATCTGAGTACTGCCGAGCCTTCTGATGACGAATACATTGATACTGTTGAGGTGAATTTGTAACTTAATTGAACTCAATTATATTATAGCAGATTTAATTTTTTCAAGATAATAAAATTACATTATTTATATGTTTATATGTTTATAGGATGATCCCCAATTCATAGATGAGCCAGTACGATATTCAAGACCGATTACTCGACGTTCTCGTGTTAATCATTCAGATTCGGGCACACTTCATAATAATGTAATAACATTTTAATGTTATGACTGTTCAACACACATTCTCACAAATGGGCACGTTGAATGCCCGATGATAGAGAACGTTCACGTAAATCACTTTAATTTTTACGCAAGAAGTTAGACTTATGAGTTTTATACGAAATGCAATAAACAAGAAGGATAATTTTTCATTAATTTTCCCTTTTTGCGTTCTAATTATATGTATAAATCGTCCTCCAACACAAAGAACGCAAAATCTTCAAAATGTACTACTAGGTTTCTTCAATATCCATATTTTCAAAATATAACTATATCAGTGGATTTACTGCTATTCATATTTTTGCACGATATGATATTTAAAAAAACGAATTCCACCATAAAAGACCACTAGCTATACAAACTAAACAGAAAAACCAACCATTTTTTATCATTTTTAAATATAATGAAATATATATTTGGTTTAAAACCAAAAAATTCCAAACCAAATTTGCTAAATCTAATAGATATGCACTTGAAATTCGGTAAAATTTTTTCTTATTGAATCGTACTTCCTAGGCTCAGAGCATACGTTTTTGAGTATTCAACATAATAATAGAATAAAATAAAATAAGAAATGAAAGGAGAGCATGAAGTATAAATTTATAGTAAATTTTTTGAAAATTTTTAGATAAATAAACTAATAATGATTATTTGAATGTTTTCATTTTTCGTCGGTTTTATGCTATCTCTGAATATATCTATGATGCTGGTTTTGCTATTAAGAATTGTCTCAGACACTGAATTATATAAGTGGTTTTGATTGAACGTTCTTTATCATCATTCAAAGATTCCATACATAAAAAATTAAATTAAACGAAATACAACATTTTTGCTCGGTGATAGCTACAGACACACAAAAATATTTCTATTTTTCATAAAATTCAAAATTGTATATTAGGAAAGTGACAGCGGTAGCAATAACACAATAGTCGCAGTGAATAATCATGTATCTGAGGATGTACCATCAATCACTCAAATCCTAAAATTGGTTGAGTTAATGAAAAGTGACTTACAACAAATTCATTCACGAATCAACTTATTGGAGCGTTCTCTATCCGAAGTGCGGAATCAACAATTAAGGAAAAAGGTGAACATTAATATTGAAATAAGTATACTGAATTTCAATACTAAATCATGTATGCATAAATCTAAGATTTTGGAACTGAGGTATCCGAGATGGTGGCCGTTTGCAGAGATATCACCCACATGGTTTATGTTTATGATCTTATGGCCCTTCATGGCCCTACGAATTATGCAAGCAATTCAGAGAAAAAATTGATCTTGTTACCTATTACCTTCACATTCCTGAAGATCTAAAAACTGTAGATTAATTTCCTTTCTTAAGAACGAAAATTGTTCTGAATGTTTTAAGCTAATGACTTCAAATGAATATATTTGAAGGGCGTTCAGATTAATTATAAAATTGTTACTGTCCTTTTTTTATAAACTAATTGGAAATTGAGCCACATTTTTTTATGATTTCTATTGCAAAATATTCTTTGTGGGTTTAATTTGTTTAGTAAATAATAGTGTGAATCTATCATTGTAACATTTTTCAAAAATATACCTATATTGGTTTGGCAAATGTGATAATAAAATTAAAAAAAAAGAAAAACATTGAGTTTTCATTTAAATAAAAAGTAGAAAATCAAACTTCAATGCTTATAATTTCACCACCCTAGACATTGTAAGTATATAGTCTTTATATTTATATTGCGAATATTGTATTAAAGAGATGTGAAACTAACCGGAACATAAAAATGAGGGGGATTCTTTTTTACTATGTGTTAAAACTTATTTATCATGCGCACCATACTTCAGTAAATATATACATCGTCTGTAGTAAGTACACTTATATTTTGAGCACGATTTGCTGCAGAGTATCTTTATAATAATAACTCATGCACATACGCACGCATTCATATATCTATACACACACAGAAAACATGTTGATGAAAAATCAACGATATGTTGATTTGAAGCTCAAAATCAACCAAAGTTGATTTAAAACTGCGAATGTTTGATATTTTGAAATCAACATTCTCAATTTGAAATCAACCATAGTTGATTTTGAGCTTCAAATCAACATATCGTTGATTTTTCATCAACATGTTTTCTGTGTGTGTATGTATTTATATATACATACATATACATGTGTACATGTGTACATGTGTACATGTGTACATATATGCATGACTTTTTTTCACTATAATGCTCGTGCATATGACTGAAACTAACATTAAATGTAGAATCGTAGCACAACAAAAGCAAATAGATTTTTAACGGTCGACTTTAGAAATTTTTTCGCTTGGCATGCGTCGCATTCAAAGTGCCAGATGCTCGTTATGTGTTGAAAGGAAAAGGTGTTCGCTAGTATAACGAAAATATCCTAAATAATAGTTTTGAATTTAAATTTGATTGTCTAAGCCTGTTGATACAATTTTCTAAAAAAATTTTTACTTTAACTTTAAAAATATAAAACAGAAAAATTGCGTGTCAATTAAATTAAAGAACAGTTTATTGTGTATTTATGATTTTTCCTTCTTAAAATATCATCTAACGAAAAAAATGTCTCATTATATTAATCCTGCATTTTGTCAAAAAAGTGAATATTATCCTCGGAATAATTCATCAACATCGAGTGGAGCAAATATTCAAAATAATACTGATGGAGTTTATGTAGCTTCAAATCCTAATTGGATAAATCAAGGAAGAGGTGGAATAGAAAATCGTAAATTTGAGAAACAACAGAAAATTCATCCAAGAAAACCGTCACAGAATTCTTTATACTGCGATATCAATAATAGATGCGATGAAATCCCGAAAAAATACCACAATACAAGCGTATACGCATTGGTTCCATTGGAAGAACTTCCTAGCTCAAGTAAAGATCGTTATGAAATTGTGCCATCAACGGAAGCTAATATGATGCGTAAAAGTTCACTGCGACTAACAAAAAGTCAAGATGATTTGGATTTTTTTCCTGAATTTGACTATGAAGCTGAGGACAGTTTCACCAGTTTACCATCATTTGTTCAACAAGAAGATAGTCTAAAGCTAATTTCAGCATTTTCAACTGACTTTATGAACAAATCAATGATATTGGTAGACCAAAATAATTTGCAACGGTACACTATTGTACCAACTGATGAAGATGAAGATGTTGTTGACTCAAACCATGAAATAATTAAAATGCATAATGGGCGCGTCCATAGATATGCAGTAATTCCTACAGATGATGAGGAATCTTCAATGAACAATGGATCTGTCAGTTCAAATTACCCTGATAATTCATCTAAGAAAATTGGTTACAATGAGGAACTTAAAACACAACCAAAAATACCACCAAAATCAAAATTTTTGAAAAGAGAAAACACGTTGGATTTTAGCCACAATAGACATGAACAAGAAATGAAATATCACCCATCAAACCATACGAAAGAACAATTAAACCAAAATTATAACATAACATCGCAAACAATTCCAGGAACTCCAACAAAAAATTATATAGCCACGCAAAAATTACATGAATTGCTATCTACACCACGCAAAACTAGACAAGAAACACTTCAAAGACATGGAAGCTATCAAACCATTGTACAAGCTCAGCCAAATCAATTTCAACTACAACAATTATATACTACTCAAGTTCCAGGACTAATACCGCAAAAACTCAAATACGAAAGTAAAACTATGAAATCTCAAAATGTTGAACAGCGAACAACGGCTATAATTTCTCCACGACTACATCAACAAGCAATTTATAATGATAGAACACTGGATGATGAAAAACCATGGCCAAACGAAACCATTCAAAAAGTTGAAAATGCAACAGCAACCATTGGAATAATTTCATTGATGTTGATACTTACTGGAGTCTTAAACTCGGGACTTTGCTTGTACATGGTCACTGATGTGAGTGAATTGTTAATTTTTCAGAACTTTTTCAAATATTTGAATTAAAACTCTTTCTTTGTCACTATAAAAGTGAATAATAATTTGAGATAAAAAAATTCATTGACATTTTGAATACTAATACCAATGCAAATATTAACATTCTAGATGAGAAGATCGTATTATCTTGATTTAGGTATTATATCCGGTTTCGCAGCGGCTGCACTTGGAATTATGGGTTTTAGATCACGACACTGCTATTGGCTCCCGAATCGAAATTATGTTTCAGGTAAATTTGATTAATTCAATTCAATGGATATAAATATGGAATATAAAATGTATAAATACAAAATTTACAGGTTTCGTGTTGGTAACTGTTTTTTCATTGTTGAACTGTTGTGGACTCTTGTTTTTACTTGGATTGAATCCATTTCCAGGAACGCCATTCCATGACCTAACAACTGGAGTTATTCTTGCGCTATCATCGTTAATTTTATTAATAATCAGTTTAGGTGTTATCACCTCAAATCTCTGCGTTTCACCACCTCCAGACAATAGAGTTGATGTTTTTTAAGCCTAATTAATTTATCACTTTTAATGTATTTATTCAAATTATAAAATAATAATTATAAAATAATAATTAATTTATAATAATTAATTTATAATAATTTTGTAGCGATAATTGAAATGAAGAAAACACCTGAATAACCGTTTGAGTTATTTAATCAGTATAACAATGTAGTATCCATTCAAATATAGAATCTACTATATCCAATGCGTGCGTTCAATTCAGATATATGATAGTTTCATTTTAAAATACATTCACACAATTAGTGTGTTTGGAATTGAAATATGAAATCAGTTGTACGGTGCAGTCCACCAAATACAGAAGTTATATTTGGATCTTAGTTAATTTCTCATAATAATATTTATACATTAAAATTATCAGAACTTTTACACGACAGAATAATTTCGAAGTAAGGTACACACACAGAGAAGCCCTACAATTTATTTAGGTAAAATGTCTAAATGCTGAAAAAAAATCAAGTACAAAATATATGGATTGCGAAAAAAGAAAGTTTTCCACATTATCTGAAATCAATGTGAAATTTAATTTAATTTGATTGTATTGTATTCCATATCTTTTTCTCAATTTTAAATTAACAAATGTATGATTTTTCGTTTCGTCGAATTATATGTAATAGATATTATAAAATATAAAAAAAAATATATAATAACAATGCTCAATTTAATATAATTGAAATATTTAGCTCACAAAATTTATTGTACTGTACTGTATTGTATTTTATTGTATTGTATTGATGTGATTTACTCATGTGTGTGTAGGTGTTCACAAACCGGATTGTACTTTAAACTTTCGTTGCGATAATAACAATAATAATAATTGTTTGAAAAATCAGTCTCATCATCTTTTGTCAATTAATTTAAAATTAAGATTGAATGTATAGTCAATTAAATAACTGATTTAAAAATTCAATTACTCGGTCAAATTTGGACAGTGGTATATTCCAAAGTATCAAAGTGAATCTAAATTTTATTAAAACAACTGTCTATTTACAGCAAAAAATCAAAATGGCAGGCAAAATAAAAGCTGGACCGGTCGTAGATATTCTTGGTGATGAAATGACACGAATTATTTGGCATTTAATCAAGGAAAAATTGATTTTACCATTTTTGGATATTGAACTCCATGTTTATGATTTGGGTATTGAAAATCGTGATAAAACTGATGACCAAGTCACAGTTGATTGTGCCGAAGCAGTTAAAAAGTATAATGTTGGAATAAAGTGTGCTACTATCACACCAGATGAAGCACGCGTTGAAGAGTTTAAATTGAAAAAAATGTGGAAATCTCCAAACGGAACAATTCGTAATATTTTAGGTGGCACTGTATTTCGAGAGGCTATAATCTGCAAGAACATTCCACGATTAGTTACTGGTTGGACAAAACCCATTATCATCGGTCGTCATGCACACGCGGATCAATATAAAGTACTTTATTAAATAACTATTCAAATATTTTATAAAATACTAATTTATATTATATACTTTTCTATTTTATAAGGCAACCGATTTTATTGTTCCTAGTGCTGGTACATTAGAAATTCGTTTTGTTCCAAAAAATGGTGGCAGTGAACCTATTACTCATGTTGTGAATGAGTTTATAGGTGCCGGAGTTGCAATGGGCATGTACAATACTGATGAATCTATAACTGATTTTGCTCATTCATCTTTCAAATATGCTTTAAGTCGACAATATCCATTATATTTAAGCACGAAAAATACAATTCTGAAAAAGTATGATGGCCGTTTCAAAGACATCTTTGAAGAAATATATCAGAAGGAATATAAAGTTCAGTTTGAAGCTAATGGAATTTGGTACGAACATCGTTTAATTGATGATATGGTTGCATATGCAATGAAGTCAGAGGGAGGTTTTGTGTGGGCTTGCAAAAATTATGATGGTGATGTGCAATCTGATTCTGTTGCTCAGGGATATGGTTCATTGGGTTTAATGACATCTGTGTTGATATGTCCCGATGGACGGACTGTGGAAGGTAACTAATATTTGATGACTAATTTTTTCCATTTCTTGGTGATGATTTCATGCACTTATATTTTTTTAGCTGAAGCTGCACATGGAACTGTTACCCGTCATTATCGAATGCATCAACAAGGCAAAGAAACATCAACAAATCCTATTGCTTCAATTTTTGCATGGACTCGAGGTTTGGCACATCGCGCTGAGTTAGATCAAAATACTGAACTGAAAAATTTTGCTAACACTTTGGAAAAAGTGTGCATTGATACTATTGAAAGCGGATTTTTAACTAAAGACTTAGCTATATGTATGAAAGGTCTGTCTAATATACAAAAGGGCGATTATTTAGATACGTTTGCATTTATGGATAAATTGGCAGAAAATTTGAAAAATGCTCTCGATAAATAAAAAAACAATTAAAAAAAGAAAAGGAAAAAAATCAATATGCAGGCGACAAAAAATACTAATTTTTATAATTATTTTCAAAATTTTGAGGTTTTATTGAGTATGGTATATGGTGGAAGATTTTAATAAATTACATATTTTTATATTAGAATTTTTTGTATTAATATTATTTTGTATACGCTGTTATAATTGAGGACTCAAATTTATTGTATAGGGATTTTTTGAAAGGAAAAATCCGTATATGCTATAAATGAATCCCAATGTATTGAAATAATTTGAATATTATTATTTAAATGTATAATAATAGTACAAACGAACGTATAATGTACTTTTGAAGAATATACATTCATACTTTGTATATGTGACTTTTTGCTGTCAACAACGTTAATCATTGAATAACAAAATAGAAACATAACAGTAAGACATATAAATACTTCGCAATTTTGAGTTAGACCAATTGAGTCAGTTCACATTATATTAGTTGATTTGTATTGTATTTAAATGACTTGACATTAAATGTCAGTCGTGACTAGCAAAACATCTATTTTTGTTGTAGAATTGTGTTTTGGTAGATAATAACAATTTGTGTCCGACCTGAACCCCAACCGATTTCCGACCGACCCCGAACCCCAAAAAACTCGAAAAACCCGAAATTGTTCGGGTTCGGTTTCAGTCCCATTTTTTCGGTCGGTGAATTTTTTTCGATCAACATTTGACCTTAATCTAGTTCATGATAAGAATTCGTGAAAATTTTTTTATCAAGTTCAAATATGTACCAGAATCGACGTTTCATTTTATTCTTCCTCTCTCTTTCTCCCTCTCTCTCTCTTTTTCTATCTCTCACTCTCTCTTTCTCACTCTTTTTATTATTTCATGAATATCATGTCGCATTAAAGATGTGAGAGCAAAAAAAAACAAACGTAAAAGAAGTGAAAAAATGCCACCGATGGCTGTGAGGGTTAAGACTAAATTGAAATATTTTTTGATTTGCTGGAGCTGATAATGAAAACCACTCTCTCTCAAATAACTGTAGTATATTGTACAGGAGCAACAGTATCAAATTTTTCCAATCACTGCTAACAATGCACGAAATATATGTAATTCAAGAACACTCATGAGTTTTACATACAGCGCTATCTAGTAACCTGATTGTGTAATTTTTCAATTTGGCAACACAAGACACAAAACGTAACAAACACACAACAGCAGCGGTCTTAAAGTGAAATGTTGATGCGTAAAATTAAGAATGTAGAAGCCATATTTGCAAAAATTATTCGAATTATGAAATTTTTATATAAAAAAACAATATAATTTAACTTTTGAAACTTTTTTCATTTGACTATTGGAATATTTTTATAGCTTCAAAATATTTCAAAATAAAATTTTATCTTTCATTGAATTCAAAGATTGTTGATTGCCTATCGGGTTACTATGTGTCGCTGTGCGACTTTTAACTCGCAAAAAAACTCACGTTACCGATGCTTGACTTTTTCAATGAGTTGATCGTTTTTCAATTTTGCCAGAGCTGATAATGAGAAGAGAAGAATATATGTGAACAATATTATTTTAACGACAACAATTTTTTTTATTTCACAATATTGTTTAAGTTTTTCATTTTCTAGATTAAGCCGATAATGAAGATAAGAGTATATGAATGTAACCTCTTTCTGTATCTCTCTCTCTCTCTCTCTCTCTCTCTCTCTCTCTCTCTTTCTTTCTTTCTTTCTCTTTCTCACATCAACTCATGGATATGAAAGCTTTTGAAATGTAAATATTGAAACAAATGAACCCACGTAAGTGTTTTCATTTTTTTCAATTTAAAACTAACAGTTAATTGTGTAATGAAGCTGATAGTGAAAAGAGTAACTTATAATAATTATTTCCCTTTCACTCTCTCGCAATATTATTTAACGATAACAAAACTTTTATTTTCACAATATTGTGAAAAATTAACGCAAAAAATGAAATAGTTGTTCAATTGCTTGAGTCAAATTTTGTGCCAGAACCTGCTTGAGTCAAATTTTGTGCTATATACTGTCTCCCAACAGCAATTTTTATTTATTGAATGTGCGTGTGCGTATTGATGCTTTTATGTACTCGAGTATTTTGCTGTTGACATATATTTTTGTATTACACGATGTTGTTAATACTGTCTGCTATCATCGCCAATGTTGGTGTTATTTGCATCAGCTAGTCAAAATGCATTATTACGGATATGGAAATTATTGCGGTTAAACGTGCCAAATTTTTATATTTTTTGTCACCATGGGCATAATTTAATTTAAATTTGATAATTTAATTTTGAAACATGCATATGTTGTGGAATGCAATGTGTACGAACATAATGATAACGGTTATTCACACTCTAACCTATATCACTGCTTAACTGCTTTGCCGTTTGCATTTTAAAAAAAACAAAATGTGAATTAATCATTTGAATGAATAAAAAAATACGATTAAGATGAATTGAGCAAATATAAATTCCAACTCAATTTTGTCTATCATTATGTGCATTAGGGTGGTTCGATTTTGGACAATTGTCAATTTCGAATTTATGACACGGCATAACCTCTTGTAGTTGTTTAGTAGATCACAAAAAAACCAAAAATTATGCTTGTTACACTTGAATTACTTACGCGCTTTTGATTTAAAGAATTTCAAAAATATCGAGTTTTTACCCTTTTTTCAGTATTTTTCCTTTCTACAATTTTACACAAAAACTCAGGGCGATGAAGCACGTAGTTTTGCTGATTGTGGCGCCACATCTACTACGCGCCCTGTTATTTTAAGTACTTCTGACACGTGCTGTCATGTACTAGTCATGACGTTTTATTTTTCCATTTCTGAATATATTCATCGATATTCATGCACATTCGTATTTTTTGGGTTTTCAAAATTTATTCGATAAATAACAATAAATATTTCTTGAAATAATTATAAACAAACTTTTTTTGTGACTTTGAGTTTATCGCAATAACGACATTTATTTAAAGACAAATAATATTAATTTTGAATTTTAAACTCACATAAATGTCATTTCAAGAATATTTCTCTTTTATTTCTTTCAAGAGCAGAATCCATTACTTTTATTTAGCCGACTATAGCATTTATACATACGGAATTTAACTCAATAGATTTTTGCTATAAAAATGATTACCACAAACAGCAAAAAAAGTATTTTGGTTATGTTTATAATTATGACAACATTTCACTGCTATTTGTAGTAATCATTTGTATGGAAGCCTTTTATTCTATACACGTCTACACACACATAAACCAGCACAAACATGCGTAAAGAGCAAAGACATTCAGTGTGCGCAAAGAGCAAAGACATTCAATGTTTGCAAAGAGCATGGTCTTCGAAGACGATTAAAATCCAAGAATCACCCGTATGATAAAAATTGAAAATAAAGATCTATACAGTATATTATGATTCCGTCTGATTCATTTTTATACATTTTGATCAATTACTTTCAATTTTGGAAAATTTACTGTATATTTTTTTCATTTTTACGGAATTTAACTCAACAGATTTTTGCTATAAAAATGATTACCACAAACAGCAAAAAAAAGTATTTTGGTTATGTTTATAATTATGACGCATACGTTCTTCCCTTTTTTTCGGTTTTGCGCGTTGATATCGTGTTCCATCTAATTTTCCAACTAATGAACACACTTCACCTGTTGCCTCATCACGACGTGGCCGCTCAATTAAACGTATATCCGCTTGTAAAACTAAATTGGAATTCTAAATAGAAGAAACAAAAGTAAACATGAACATTGCACTTTCTTTTTAAGTCAACGTTTTTACTACGTATGTAAATAACACCGTAAATTTTTAGGTTATCAATGGTCCATATCACTTACCGCTTTATATTCATATTGTAATTTACGTGCTTCCTGATCAGCCGTACATTGTACATTGTCGTCTGTTGTTTCCAAGTCCATTAGTTGGTTATCGTCTTCTGTCTCTATGATGCTGCAATATAATTGAATATGTAAATTAATTAGAAATGCACATAAAACTCAAACGAACTCAAAAAATTAACCAATCATAACAAAAAAATTCAAAAATTTTGCTTAATTCAACCGAATTTAACACGATTCAACACAAACATAACGAAACATACATTTAGCGGGTGGGTCTTCAAAGACCCCGTATATTAAAAATAAGTGAACTTACCAGGTTTTGTGCCTTTCTCGAAGTAAATATGGTGAATCTGACATCGTTATTGTTACTAAACTGCTGTAATAATACTATTAAAATTATTGAAATATTTTCGATTCGCTTTGATTACAATCATTGGCGTCACAAATTTTTGTCGCTTTTTGTAGGTTATGTGTTCACCGGTTTTTACATGACAGCACTATGACAAAAATACTTTAGTATGAAGACGGTCTTCATACTTAACGAGTATTCTTTTTTTTTATAGAGCAGAATTGAAATAAAAATAAAAAATAAAAATAAAAAATGAAATACAATTTGGTCAAAATTTATGGAATAAATAGCAGATTGTATTTTTGTTTTTTTTTTTTTTCATATTGCACTTTCAGCAGAATTTTATGATTAGATTCCTGGATTCGATTCATCTTAGTTTTCAAATACAATCTTATCACAAATAAATTTTTCTACTTTTTTTTTTAAAAAAAAGGAAATATTATAATTAATAATTTACTCTATTCTATTCTTATTTATTTTTCATTGAATAACAAAAGATACTATGGTGAATCAAGTAAAGTATTTAAACTTAAGAAGTACTTGAAAGCGCGTAGTATTAACTTAGGGCACGTAGAAAGTGTCTACGCGCCTTGCTTCATCGCCTTGCAAAAACTAATAGTATATGATCATATTTCCGAATATTTCAAGTAAAAAAGCAAAGAACGGCTGACTAAACGTGTATTTTATTTTATTTTGTCATTATATTGGTAGTTAAACGCAATACAATCGTACGAAATAACTGAGAAATTGTGTATATTTCATTCAATTTCACTAAATTTAATTCTTCATATAATCCGTGTAATCTTTCTTTGAGTTCGTTTTTGTCAAAGCAGCTCTGGATGAAATTGTAGAATTGTAAAACGGAAAAATGGGGTCTTAATGATTTACGTAATTAATAAAATTGAATGCAATCACAGTAAATAAAATCACAGTTGAGCTTCGGAATAAATGATGTTCACTGTTCGCCGGTCGTCGCAAGAAGAACGAAACGAATGACAATGCTAATACGGCTAACATGACTAACTCACTAATACACAAGTAGTTAACAAAAATTACTAATACAATGACAATGTATTAAATAAGTCAATAAGTTGTCGGCAGAGGGCTGACAACGACATTTGACAAAACAGAATGAGCAAATTGACACTAACCAAATTTAAAAAACATTACAGAATGAATTTTTTGATTTCGTCTGATTTCACCAACTACCTGTGCTGATACAGTGCTAATCATTTGTATTGATCGCTCAACTGATTGCGTATGATTTGGAATGCCATTTAGATTGTCATTGATCCCATTGGCGGCTGATTGTATGCAAAGTCTTACATATTCTTCTGATTTGTTTTGTGTAATTGGTGGATCAATTGGCTGAATGTCTACCATTTCATAGTAGGTGGATGCTTCAAAGTTAATACTTGGCTTTATAAATTTCCGTAAGGTATTTTTTGTATTTTTCGTACTTTTGGCTCTCAGAATATAATCTACCGCTTTTTTTCGAACATTGATGTCTTCGTCTGTTAGCATAGAAAGAACGATATTCTCGGCATGTGCAAAGTATGAATTTCGATTAACCACCTTGTATATGATCTTTTGTAATTGTGGGTCGACATTATCACGAACTAGTTCAATATATTTAAACAAAAGCCTTGGTCCCATTTTAAAAGACTCATTCAACTTTACCGAAAACCACATTGGCGCGTAAACTTTAATGATAAAATTTACTAATTGAGCTAGTTTTACAGAAGCAACCGACAAAGATACGTAGTAACGTAAAATTCTATTCGCTGTGGTTAAAAAACGGGAAACACCAATATAATGACAAAATAAAATAAAACACACGTTTAGTCAGCCGTTCTTTGCTTTTTTACTTGAAATATGCGGAAATATGATCATATACTATTAGTTTTTGTGTAAAAATGTAGAAAGGAAAAATACTGAAAAAAGGGTAAAAACTCGATATTTTTGAAATTCTTTAAATCAAAAGCGCGTAAGTAATTCAAGTGTAACAAGCATAATTTTTGGTTTTTTTGTGATCTACTAAACAACTACAAGAGGTTATGCCGTGTCATAAATTCGAAATTGACAATTGTCCAAAATCGAACCACCCTAATGTGCATCTACCTCATTCGACAGTGATTCAATGTGTGTATTCATTTCGAAGGTAATTGAAAAAAAAAATGTCACATGAATGGCATACTGAATGGGATGGTGAAAAATATGAAAAATTTGCATTTTGCACCTTGACTCGACCGATGGCAATAAGACGAAAGCGATCACGCTGTTACCGCATTATTTTCATTCGACATATAATATATAGTTCTATTTTTCCTTTGAGACCAACAAGAACAACAATCATTTAAGGACCATTAATGACCTTCAGCGTCTAGTCTGTTTTGCAATGGAAGGCCCTTAACAATTCTTCTCCAACTTACCATATCGAGAGCCAGGTCTTGAGTTTCCCTAGTCCAGTCAGAGGGTATGACTGGATCATATCATTCAAATCATACTTGACAGAATCTAAATATCTTCGCGGTCTAGCTCTACTTCTCTGTACATTCATTTCAGCATTCAAAATCAACTTTGGTAAACAATACCCATTCATACGCTGTACATGACCATCTCAATCAAAAACATCTCAATCTAGACTTTCTCGCGGCCTCGTCAACCGAATCTACATTCTAATCCTCACGTATTTTCTCATTTCTAATTCTATTCTCCCATTGGTCCCTACGCGACACACCCAATATCATACGCAAAACTTTCATATCAGCCACTTCCAAACCATGAATTAAATTGTTCGAGTCGACCCAGTTCTCGCTACCATACGTGATAGTTGGTCTGAAGATTGACCTATGAATCATCAACTTTGTCTTAATATGTGATCGAGCTGCGCAACCACCTTATTATCAGGGCCATGAAATGAACAACAACAATAACAAGTATTTAGACATAAGCAAATGACAAAAAAAATCGTCACAAATCTGGTGGAAAGTGGAATAAGCATTATATTTGGGTATGATTTTGTTGACAAGAACTGAAAATGGCTTTGTACTGTACAGAGTTTAATTTTTTTTCCGATAGGTGTGCTGCGATAAATGTATTCAGTGCCGATTTCATGTTCTTGCTTATTATCATTCACTCTACGATGTTCAAGTTCCTTATCCAGCTCGCCGTCTTCAGAAAAAATGCAGCCAAGATATTTTAATTGAGACACCTGCTCAAGCACACTCCCATTCAACAAACAATTCACTTGCTTCCGATTCTTCCCTATATGCATGACCTGTGTTTTTGAGCTGCTAATGCTGTTTTGTAGCTCTTGTTCTGAGCCGCCAAACTTGGTCTGGCTTAGCACGCCCCTCATGTTAAATTTATTTCGCTCGAAACAGTAATGGTGGGCCTCGGACGAGGGGAGGCCACGGAGCTCGTCCTACTTTGAGACCAATGAATTTTTATTTTAGCAAATTATGAAACATTGTTGGCTCAATGACATAAGTTCACGGCAAAAAATATTATCCGTTTGATCCGCTTTTCCGTACGGAACGGTTTTGAATTTTGTCCGTTTCCGAAAGACAGATACGGATTTTATTATAGCGGATACAACATTTTTCCGCTTTGTTCCTTTTCGCATGCGGAAATGGTACAAAACAAACAGAATATTTGTTCGTATCCGTTAGAATATCGTTTGAATTTTTCAGCGGATAGAAAATATTTCCGTTTTTTCCGTTTGTTAACAGATCATCAAGAAGATCATCCGCGAACTGCAGAAGCCCGCATCATCGATTTATGGAGATCGTTTTATTGCTGATTTCTTCACCCATCCGGTCATTGCTGATATCCGGATCATCCGTTTTTTGCAGAAGTCTGGATAAACCGTGAACTGTGATTTCGATTTTCAAAGACATTCATTTTATTCTTTTGCGCATATGAAAACGTTACAAAACAACAAACACAATTTCTGCGGATTGAAAATTTTGAAAATTGAGCCCATGCGCTCGAGCTTTGCAATAACAGCTTTGTACATAGAAAAGACAAAGGAATATGTCTCTTTTTACTTACCTCTCTGTCTCTTTTTACTTACCTGATAACGTTTGACCAGTCCTATCCACCGCACACCAATAATCTTTAATGTTGTCAGCAACAATGTTCCATCTGATTCAATAGGAAAACACATTGGAGCACCACTTTCCTTTTCAGTTATTGAAACATATTGCTCCGCCATGCTTACGTTCGGCTCTTTCTTACCTATATTCTTTATACAGGTTCTTTTAAATGTCGCTCACAGAATCCTTCTCTCTCTTTCTTCAGTTCAGAGATCACTCGACAGAGAGAAATTATAATGAGATAGATATCACATAGTTTAAACAGATATGTTCGCTCTCTTATTTTTCTTATTCAAAATGTCACTATCTCAATCAAAATTCAGATACGCAAAATATTTTTTCCTTCTGTATCTAAATGTCAAACGTGTTCAATTATTTTCCACGGATGTTCTACACAAATGTCCAAAATAATATTTGCTTACATGCTTTGTCGCGCTTGAAAAACACTTTATCTCATCAAAATACCGAGAAACAAGCCGTTTATTAGCCATGAACAATGTGTTCTATTCAACATTGGAGAAAACACACAACAATATAAATCTACTGAAAAAGATTAAGAAGAAATTGAAACCGATCAAGTTCGGAGACGGAAAGGGCTACTTCTATGGAATGAAAAGGCATGAAAAATAAATGGTTTATCTACGTCCCATTATTAATGAATCTACAACGATAAATAAAATTGAAATTTGTGTGTGTGTTTGTATTTCTATGATTTCCATTGTTCATTGATTTTGATGTTAATGATGTCAATTGATTTCTTTGATAATGAATGCACTTTCCTTATTAAAGGTACATTCGAAATCACGATCGAAAATGAAAAGCGACCCTGAAACGTGTTGAGAAGCCTGAGCTACGTGAATATAAGAATTTCACCATCATTCCCGTATCGACATTCAAGAAAACAACGAAGATATAAGCCGCGCCATGGCCCACGTAAAGCTTCATAATTTCGTTCTTATAAACGGAATTTGCAATCTGACTATTATGGACAAATTATCACATGGAACCATGATACAATTGCCGGTCGCAATATTCTTTATAAAGGTAATTCTTTCGTGTGATTTCATCTTGTATTCTGTATGGTGAACAACGATAAATGAACAAGGATTGCATCTATTATTTGATTGCTTTGTAACATACAAGGTGGTGTGCTGTAATGAATGTGCTGCTGCATATCAACTTTCAAAGACTAAAAGAGACAGATGGGCAAAAAAAACAGAATGGGAAGGAAAAAGGAAATAGAAATGAAAATGAAAAAACACAGCAGTAGCAACAGCAGCAACAACTCTTTTTGAAAACTTTTTGTTTCAGTCTCAACATAAATCAAAACGAACACAGGATGTTACAACCAAACCATGAATCTTAATGATCATGGATATCAGGAGTCTACTTAAGTCTCGATAGCAATGCATTAACTTTTAATCCTTACGGATTTTTTTTATTGAAAAATCCTTAATTACTAACATCTATATTTTTTTTATTGCATATACCATTTTGTACCTAGGAAGCAAAAACGAAAAAATTAAATTAAAAATTTTTTAATAATTAAAATGAATATTTCAATTATATTCAAATATTCGAAAAAATGTCTTATGAAAATTCAAATAGAGCAGAAATATTATGAATATCTACTAAATAATTGTTCAAACTTTTTACCAAAAATAAGCTGAAAGCCCAGATAATGAAAACCATGTAATAACATAAGAAAGATGTTCATTTCTAAGTGTAATCATTGTTTGTCCACCGATTGGACCACCTAAAAATGAAAGAACCAGAATAAATATAATTACACATTTTGAAAATATTGTAAATATCTCATAAATATTCATATTCATATTATCCACCAAGAATCACCTGGAATACTGCTATTGCTTGTTGCATCCAAATAGTATGGTTCAGAACCAGTTATAGAGCTCATTCGATTTACATCTCTGAAATGGAAATTGGAATATCAAGAAGAAACCTGCAATTTATAGCTATATAAATTACCTAAATAAAAACAGTTTATCATCTTTCATTTTGGGCATAAACTGCGGCCGATTTTCGTGTTTTCTGACAACTCCAATAACTTGCACATCACCCTCAACTTGACCTTCAATTCGACAAACTGGATTTTTTTTATTTTTCGGAACCCAACCACGGTTAATTAAAATTATTTCCCTGCAAACAAAAATAAAATAAAATTATGGGAAAATAATTAATAACCGAATCAAAATTTCCCAATTTTAATTCAATGGTTGTGTAAGACTAGGTGAAATAATTTTGAATTGTACATAAAAATTTTAAATCGGAAATTCAAGTGCTAAACCTAACAGTACAAAGCAAATACGCTGAAACATAAAATATTGTTACATAAGGTTATGGATCCATATCGTACTCTCTATCTTTTAGTTTAAATGGTGTAATAACTAAATATCCTGATTTTGGTGCAGTTGTTAGTAGCCCTCCCTTCTTTTTGTTTTCTCCGTTTTCAATTAGTGTTCTGGGTCCTAAATACAGTTCTTTATCATGTTGAAAACTTCCACACACTTTCACAGTTTGATATTCCATATTATTTAGGTATGTCAATCTGTTTGAAAAGAAATCAACAAAATATTACATGTAAAATGTATTTATATTCTAAATTCCTATACTCGTCTGGTAAATCAATTGGTTCTTTATTCAATTGTTGTTTTAATTCAGCCACAAGCTGCTCTTTCCAAATTTTCCGTTTAATTTGCCATATGCCTAACCCAAAAGTTGTTATTGGGAAAAACTGAAGAGGGTAAAATTCGTTATTCAATCTAATTGATTCTACGATGTACAATTATAATCCAAAGTTATACCAGTAATAATACACCAAAATTGCCTATATGTTCTAATTTTGCTTTTTGTATTAAATAATTCCGGGTATGAATCGACGCATTTCGTGAAAGAATCAATTGATATGGTTTCACATCGACCAAAAAAGTTTTTGGTTTTGATATGGTAAACAACGAACTTGATTTCACTATAAATCTAGTTTTATTGAAAAAATTAATTGTCATTTTTTGTTTATTATTTTTGTGCAGAAATAAAATTATAAAATATGCAATGGAAATGGTTGAGTGAATATTTTACAACACGTGAAACGCATTCATTCATTTTGTCATTGGTATATTAAACGAATTCAGCGAAATGTCAAAAAAATTGTTTGTTGATGTAAAACATTAATATCGGAAGACTATATGAACATAAAACATGACATGGTTCTAATGACTTTAACATAAAATATTATTGGCATAGCGAGTAAATGCATCTTTAGTTGATATATTTAAAAGAAATAACAAATTTTTAATGGAATACTCAGAAATTAGTCGAACTGCAAAGAACATTCACGAAGAACAACGTAAGCATAATAAACATAATAAACATAATAAACATATTATATGTATTGTACTACATTAATAATGAAAATAATTTAAAAATATTACAGTAAAATCGAATGACTCCCATTGTACGGGTAGAAAAATCCAAGGGAAACTGACACATAAAAATGGACAGAAAAAGAATAAAAAAATTAAGAAAAAATCAGAAACAACACAAGAAGATCCCAGTACTCGAATCTTCCAAATAATGTACGATCAGGTTCGCAGAAGATTGCAATGTTGTGAACCAGGTCGAGAACTAGAAATTTTACACAACACACTCAAACCTGATCAAACAATTTGGTTTAAGTGCATGGAGGTGAAGAAAGATCTCTTGCTTGCTTTGCATCGTCAATATCCCTTTGCAAGATTAGAGGTTTTCGGTTCAACAGTAATGGGAATGGCTTTCAAAGGTGTGTGTGTGTGTGTGTGTGTGTGATTAATTTATTTATTTTTCTAATTTTTCTTGATAATACATACACTGCCGTGCAAAAGTTTGGAAAAAAATAGTTGTGGATTTTTTTAATATATTGGACAAACGGTAATGAAATTCAATTTGATGTCTAGACTTTAATTGGGGTCGTATAAGAGCGATTGAGCTCTAAATTAGGTATCCAATTTCAGTGGAGGGCCAGTTTATTTTGAAGATGAATTTTCTGGTTGCTCTAACTTCCAAACGGTGCTCAATTTCAACTTTTTGTCTTGAGCAAAGTTGTAGAGCTTGTTGAAGCAATTAATTCTTCGTAAAAGTTTGTCCCCAAAAAGTCGACCCTTAAGGCTGAAACTTCTCCCCAAAAATAGCGATTTTTCGGGGTCATTTTTAACCTACAAGGAGTAACTTTTGGGGAATAAATAAAACAACTATTATTTTCCAAACTTTTGCATGGCAGTGTAGCTTCAAAATATTAAATTTATTTGTAGATAGTGACTTTGATTTTTTCATCGAGCTATCTCGTGAGCCATTAAATGCTAAGCCAGCAGCTATTATTGGTAGAATTATGAACATTTTAAGGCAAGGCGATAACTTTACAAACTTCATACCCATTTCACATGCACGAGTACCTATTTTAAAATGTTATCATTTAAAAACATCTATGGCAGTTGACATAAACTTTTCAGATTCATACGGAATCCTCAATTCACCGGTAGTATCTAAAATAAATGAAAAATATACAATTCTTAATTATAATTTATGCTTAACTTCTTCTAGATAATCGCACGCCTCCTCAATTATGACTCTCGAATCTATGTAGTAGCAACAATTCTAAAGTATTATGCAAAATGTCACCAGATTACTGGAAAAAATCGGATATCAAATTACGGTAAGCTTCGGCAATTGATTCAAATATCGCATAATTCAGTATTTACGTCCAATTGTTACAACATTTTCAGCTTTAATATGGATGCTGTTCTTCTATTTGCAACAAATCCCGATCCCTTTAATACCGCCTATTAACCAATTTCAGAAACGTGTTCGTCCATATTTAATCAATGGGTACAATTTTGCATTTGACGATCGGCTCGCAAATGTAACAAAAAATAAAATGAGATGTTCCGAACTCATATTAGGATTCTTCGAATTTTATAAAAATTTTGATTTTGAGTCATACGTGATATGTCCATTATTTGGTAAAACATTTACATTTAAGAAATTTTCAATATTTACCAAATATTTATTTTTATTTCATTATTTTCTTTCCTTCTAGGTAAAGCATTTACCAAACATGATATATTATCCAAGGAATTACCTGATTTTCATGAATATTACAAAATATTGAACGCCAAACCAAACTTAAGCCCTATGCAGTTTAACAAGTGTATTTGCATTCAAGATCCATTTGAAATAACACACTCAATCCCAGGTGTGATTGCAAAGCAAGAGTTTATGAAAATTATATGGAAATTTCAATATACTGCCGAAATTATTTATTCAGAATTACACGCACAGGGCGAGAGTACGAATCTTTTGTTGTCAATTTTTGATGCAGCAAATTTTGATGAAATGTATGCACAAAAAAATCAAAAGAATAAAAAAAAAATACGTTCAAAATATGAATCATCTGTTTCGAAGCCGATGGGTTCAGTTATTTATAGGAATACTTTGCATATAAAACCTACCGATCACCACCTATCAATTGTTGGCGATATATTAGTAAAAAAAAATATGAAAAAAGATGTCCATCGATCGTGGGCTAAATACATAATTGAAGGTGTCGCTCGAATTTTTAAAGAGATTTTTTTGGTAGAACTAAATGAATCAAATAATGATACCAATTGTACGGCACCAGCTACAACTACAGTAAACAATATACAAAATGACGATGATGTTCAAGACAATTCTAAAAACGAATCAGACGAGATATTTTCAAGGAAATTCACAATAACTGGCTCCCGTGATGTTTTTCTAGGACGAAAACAGTCAAAAAACATCACTGCAGATTCATTCAATTTGGAAATATTAGAGTCACAAAATCGTTTCAACAAAATTTCGTTGGAATTTCATCTAAGTGCATTCGTTAAAATATCAACAATTGGAAATGATTTTGATGAACTAATAATTGAATTTAATGACTTAATTAAAACAAAAAAAAACAACTCATTCAAATCATTTGTTACAACTTTCGAACAGAATCTTCATAACTTACTGATAATGTATTTAGTACATTACTTGAACATTTCTTAAAGTTGAAATTCTTTCATTTTGATTTCTTTGATTTGAATCACATCTATTATATTAATTACATTTGTATTAAACGTTCCATACCCGTTTGGGAATAAATTCACTATTTTGATTAAATAGATTATAGTTAACTATTGTACACATGCTCTTTATACGGTTTAGTCAATGTTAGCCATTCATGTCCCAAATTAGTCGACTACTTAGTCACTTTTTCTGTACATGAGTCATAGATTCTGACACACAGGGTTAAAATTGGGAAAAATGCTTGTTATGGAAAATTATTTAAAATCACTAGTGTTTTTGGAGAAAAAATTGACGACCTTTTTTTGCTCTTCAATTTTTCGAAACTCGGGGGACTTCCAGCATCAATTTGCGCCTGGAACACCCCTCCCTTCATAGCTTACCGATATCAGAACATATGACACGTATTCAAGACCTTTTTCATGCAATGTAAATCTGAATACGAATCAAATCTGAACAATAATCAAAACAATAACAATTTTTTTATTACATATCTTAAAATAAATTAAAATAGCGAAGCCGACGAAGCAAACAGCTGCAAATTTGTTCAATTTGTTACTTATTATGGATGTATATTGAATGATTTAGCCATACAAAATACAAAAACCTGAAATTTATCATATTCTAAACTCAGGATATTTCAAAAATTTAATCTGAAAATTATAATAGCTCTCCTAAGTTGAATCTCAAGCAAGTGAATTGTTGCTCACTATATTTGGGAAAATTTCAGACGAGTTGCTCCTTATTCGAAACTTAATTGCTTCAATCTCTGGTTAGTCGTTACTAACCTCAAATATTCAGCAAAAAATTAAAGTCGGTAATCATGAATCGGATTTTGTCGCGATTAGTAATCTTCAAGGCAGTAATTTTGGCCAAACAATCTTTTCGCTTTTCTTCAACGACAAACTTAGCATGTTTGATAAAATGACCGGTCATTTGTTCGCGGATGATTATCAAGTTCTTATCGAAGTTGAGTTTGATCAAATAAATACCGGTATTGAATTAGTAAATTCAGATCTTGCAAAATGAAATGATTTTATTACACGTATGAAATTGAACGGTTCTAAATATCAAACAAGTCGGTTAAATTATGATATGATCAACGATGTGAAAATTACTGATGAAAAATTCGAATTCTGTAAGTCAATTAAAAACCTTGGGGTTATTTTTGACGAAAATCTCTCATTCCAAGAACATGACAAGTATAAATTGCAAAATGTGTATGGTGTGTTAAATCGCATTTGTCATACAAAGCACTTTATACACAATTATATTAAACGTGATACCTGCGGCGCTTATTGACCTAACATAATGTTACTCGGCAATTAATTTTTGGAACAATTTACCAGTCGAAATTAGAAACAATGGTTCGATAGCCGAATTTAAAAACGCATTAAAAAACATCTACGATCTATTGCACGAAAATAATCTAATCTATAAAAAGAAAAATAATCTAAACTTCGTTCACCCGGTTACATGTTGTGAAATTTCTTTGCTAATTATTTTCAAGATATTCTTTTCTCGTCCCATTCTTTCTCTTCTTTACACTTTATTTTTACTTTCTTTTTTATTTAACATTGTTAACGTACTTTAGTTTTAAGTGAAATTATTATTATATTTCCCCTGACTTTCCAGAGGCAAGGAGGTTTTAGCATAGTTTTCCGGACCCAATCTTGGTATTGAAGCTTCTCTTTAATATCACCCCACCCCTGATTGTATTTCTTTGCTAAATTCGAACCATGGGCGGAATTTATGTCGCATTGGGTCTTTGACCAGCATGTTTACTAGCTTGCTAGTGAACACATATTGACATTAATTCAGGTTTCGTAGTAAATAAATAAATAAATAACTTCCAAATGGTTATCATGTACTGTACATCATTTAATGTTTTCATTAATTTGTGATGTAAAAAAATGTGTAATATTTTCACAACCCATAAAAGGATGTTCAGGCTCGTTTCTTTAGAAGTGCTCTGTAAAAAGATGAGGAAATCTAATTTCATTTTATAACTATAGTTATAGATAAGATATAATTTTACAATGAATTTATTCATTGGTTTACAAAACAAACCTTTTATGAATGGAATATTTACTTCTTAATGATTTTCTGTAATATTCAATACGAACAAATTGAAAACATTGGCGTAATTAATTACTTAAATTTATTAACTTGTTGATGGCATAAACTACTACTGCCTGATGAGTGTGCAAAAATCATGTTTCGTGATTGTTGAATCTGTGTTTAAACAGTAAAACACATTGCGTACTTATACTTTAAATTTCAAGTTCATCTTTTTTTTTCATAATTTTTTTTTCTTTTTTTTCAGGCCATTTATTTTGAGAATCAAATTTCGATTATTAAGTACAAAACTAATAGATGTAATCAAAATTTAATTAAAACAAAGTGAATGTTTATGGTTACTTAAAAATTAAAAAAAATTACAAAGAAATGCGTTACATGTGAGAGTAAAACTAAGGATTTTTCAAGTTTTTTTTTCCAGATCATTGTTGAGAATTGGTATGAAAACATAAGACATTTTCGGTTATAATAATGGTGCAAAATAAAAATACTTGACATGTTCTCCTACTCTTAAAATCTAACGATGTGACATTTTGTTATAACGTTATATTGTAAGGGAGGAGATATCATTATAAAGTCTGTGGTTGAATTAACCCATTTTTCCCAAAAAAAATGCCCTTTAAATATCTCATCGACAAGGGTGTGCGTTTACGAGTGTTTTTTCGATTTATAAACGAGCAAACTTTTGTACCGTATATTGATATCAGGCAAGGTATCAGCTCTTAAGTTACACCTTAATAAATTTGGGAAGATTTTTTTCTGAAAAGAAAGTTTCTGACAATATATTTTCCAAATCAACGAGATGTTAGCCTTAAAGCCATATTTCCGAGGCAACGACTGTGATCATACCGATTGCCAAAAAATCGGTAATCAGTACGAACGGTAAAAGAAACTTGCAGAAGTATCAGCACCTCATTATTTTTTTATGTGTGTATGATTTTTTAAAATTTTAATGGAGTTTAAGAAAAAAAAAAAGAATTTGCTAAATTTGATTTTTTCTTCGAATGATTAGCATCGTGAGCGTACAAAAGTCGTCAATAATTCATATCCAAATGGCACCATTCCGTTCGTTCACCAATTTAAAAAAATTCAAAATTGGTACCGATCACAATCGGTTTTTTTGAAAATAAAGCTTTAAATCACCATTTATAACGCTTACAGATATCTGGTATGGTTTGGATCGGATAAAATAAAATACCGCGTATCAACAAATTATCGAATGATGATGACAAAGTATCAATATAGAATAAATAGCGATAAAATTATTATGGCATAATGCCATAGTTGCTATTATTGCAGGCTTATATAGCAACTATAATGATAATGATGCTGATGATGTTTTGATACTTAAAAGTCATTATATTTTTCACATCAGTTTTTTTTTGAAGTGCGTGAACATTTTTTATGATAGTGGAAATGATTGGAAAAAACGGGTTAATGGACCTCATGCACTCGAACTACAAAGTAACTGAAATTCGTTTGTTGTTCTTCAAAATTTTGGGGTATTCTCAACCATACTGTATGAATACTTATGTTGGCTTTTCGTCATGTTTTCGTTTTTCTTTCTTTTACTCTCATTCGATTTGTTCCGTCAAAATTATAATTGGTCTTTTTCTCCCTAAGCTTAACTGTTTTTGAATTGCTTTCAACTAATATCACAGTATTAAACTTCTTTTGTTTATATTTTGACAAAACTCAATTTTGTGACATGTTAGTATGATGTATTATTATGTAGGTGCATTCCCTTCTTGTAATAATCCTGAATATTAACATATTATTATTTTTCCACAAATGTTTCATATGGCATGTGCAAATATGATGAATAAATTTTATTGTTCATCACAAAAATCAGTGATATTTTCGAAACAATGAATATCGAGCATTTTTTTAAATTCCTATTGTTTCCACGAATCTTTACAGCAAAGAGTGGGAAAATCGGAACATATATATATATATATATATATATATTCCAGTCTGTATTTTGACGTCGTATTTATTTTGGGTGAATAATCTCTTCTTTTTACTCTCCTATTAAAAGAGTTATTAATAACTATAGATTTTTTTTCTTCTAATTTTCAATGGATTTCAGGATTGTGTGGGCTACTTAAGCCTAACAATTTTCCAGCAACTGTATGCAAATCTGTTAGGCCTGTTTAGAGAAAAAATAAATGAGTCTATTTAAAAAAATCTTTCACAATTAATGACATAAAAAATAACCTAATTACCGGGTGGTCAAACATTGATATTGCTTGGAACGATATCATTTGGATGTTGATTACTGTAGTTTTGGCGAGCAGAACATTGCTATAAAATAACAATAAATAAAAAACGTTATTATTATATAATATTTGCTCACTGAAGAATATTTTTTTTTTTTTTTTTGATTTTATGTTAGTGTAAAATTAGTATGAAGTTCAGAAAAAAAATGGAGAAATTCATGAACTTTTGCGTTGAACAGCTCTCTTAGCTCACTCTGTTGAACGTAAAATTTTGGCGTTTCTCAATGTGTTTGGCCTGGCAAAGAAATATACATATTCACAAATGTAAAACTTGCATCACTTGATCACAATGCCGCTACCGATTGCTTTGGTTAGTCACCGTAGCTAAATATATTCTCTAGTCTCTTGTAATATTGCGATTTCAAACATTTGTATATGTATATTGTATAAGTATTTGCCTACAATATTACCGTTTTTTAAACAACCTACCACTTGCTTTTTTTCCCAAGACTTCATTGCCGACTTGTACTTTTCAAATTCGTTGCACCAATCAGAATATATTTTTTGATAATCAGTACTCTTATGTGGCGGTGTACATCTAGTAACAAAAATTTTAAATTATTTATGTTAACAAATGAAAAAGGACGATGTCAACAAATCTCAATAATACATTGAATAAATGTTTTTTCATCAATTTCATACATTACCTGTGAGCATCAACAGTAATACTATAACTGCATAACAGTGAACCTCCCAAATAGCAATCATATCGACCACCATCTGCTTCATTTACAGTAATCACAACTAAGCCACGCTCAGTTGTCTCGATATATTTGGTCGGACTGTATTTAATTTCATATCTAAAAAAAAAAAATTGTAAAGATGTACTGAAATAATCTGTTGTTTAATTACTGAAGAGTTGAAATTCATGTTTTAAACAAACATGAATAAAAATACTAAGTTAAATGAAAAACGAAAATAAATAGTTTTTAAACAAACGCATTGATCAAGTTACACATAAATTACCTTCCTTTCTCCTTAGAATGATGGTACCTAGAAGGAAGGAACAAGACGAAATAAAATTAAATACTCTGTAAATATTGTAGATATATCGAATTTCATGATGGTACCAAGTGACTTGTTGATTCTTCAAAACTTCTGGTATTTTCACAAAACATCCGAGGTGTACACTTTGACCGTATGTTATAACAACCTTTTTCTTGAGGACGCTTGTGTCACAAATATCATATGTGTCATTCGCAACATCCTAAATGAATATCGAAATAAAAGTTATTCTTCATAAATTATTTAGCATTAGTTTACAATTCGAAATATAGCTATAACTTTATACGTGTATTGATAGCATATAAACAACAATATAAATGTTCATACCAAATGTACCGAGAGAAACTCGACAAAAATCATTATGGATCAATTTAAATTGTGAACACGTGGTAGAACATGTTGTTTCAATTTAATGAATAAATAAAGCGAATATATAAAATTAATTTTATATATTCACTATATTTATTTATTTATTGCTTGATGTGAAACAAAGTTTCAATATGTATTTACTTTTTTCCATCGTTTTATGAGAAACACTTTGATTGTAATATAAGTAGAGGTGTCAACGAATGTCTGTTCGTTTGTACGTCGTTCATTTGTTGCCGTTCGTTCGTAAAAAATAATGGTAAATATGAATTTTGTATAGAGATAATATTTTATATAAGAAAAACTTCCAGTCCCATTTTCTCAATAATCTCAATAATCGCCCTTTCTCAAAATAATCAAAACACTAAATCTTCTTCATATTCAGATTGATTATCGGAGAAATAAGCTCAGAGAATCTGTTGAAAAGAATTAAGATTAGATTTTCACTACATATCATTAGAGAATACAGATTCCTCAAAACATATACTAATTTGTTTAACTATCATCAATTTATGCCATTGAATTATATGAACAGTTGAGAGTGAAAATGTTATCCAGAAAAGTTCCGGGTAAAAATGTTATTATTCAGTGTATTCAACATACAAAAAACAACAAAAAAATACATTGAATAATAACATTTTTACCCAGAACTTTTCTGAATAACATTTTCACTCTCAACTGTTCATATGATAAAAACTTTTAATGAGTTTTATGAAAAGAGAAAATTACATTCAAATGAGTTTATTATTGATTTTAATTTTAATTCTGATACCTTGAAAAAAAGATTGAAAAGTATTTAAATTTAAATTATAAATTGTACATATTATGTACTTTATCTTATTTTTTCAATAAACCACATTTGGCTAAACCCGCTGTATGGTGCAGATAATAATAATAATAACCAGACAGCTTCCATGACCCAAAGTACAAATCCGTACTTTACGAACGAACGAACATTGCGTGTATTCGTTGTTCGTTGACACCTCTGAACATAAGATTATAGACTTGCAAATTTTGCAGTCGTTTAATATTTTGTTATTACCTGAAGCAATCCCAATTCATATGGACGACAAACATTCGTATCTTTGTCCCATCCACAATATGGATCTTTTACACACCGATAACAACTATCATATCGGCGATTACACATTGCTAAATCGATCTGCTTTATTCTATTGTCAGTTGCAACATAAAGCGATTTACGTGATTGACTAATCTCCATTACTTGTATAGGTTCTTCATGGGCAACCTCAAATATATCCAAAAGCTTTGAATTTGGTTCATTGTTTCGATAAAATTGAACAATTTTATATACACGGCCCATATTTGTTCCGACATAGTACACAGTGTATTCTTGATTGAGTAAGTCAATTTTAATCCTGTAAAATACAAAAACATTTAAACTGTTCACTGCGAAGAGGTGTTTTCGAACGTTCGTTCGTTTGTGTGAAAGCTTTTAAAAGACGAAAAATCTATGTAAAACTGTCACTGTTTGTGTCAAAAATCCTACTTCGGTACTATTATCATAGATTCTGACCAGGGGTCCAAGGGGTCGGAATACCCCCTCCTGAGACGGTCGTTTTGAAATTACCCCTCGTGATTTTCTTACGATTTCAAAATTTGTTGACCTTTTTTTTTTTTTTTTGCTCTTACGATTTCACAAAATAAAGAAAAGATTATAAAGATTCTTTTCATTTTCGAATACAAAGTCGACTCACAATTTATTATTAGTTATTATTTAATTTCATTATTATTACAACATCAAATATCAAAACTATTAAATAAATGATAGTTTTGGTAAAAGTTTCTTCATTGCATCCACTTTATCACTTAATGTTACTACTTTTACTCGACGTCCTTTAGGATCATCTGTTCGATAATGATGTACCTTTATAAATTCGTTTGCATATTTCGCAGCCGAGAATTTTTCTAAATCATCAACAGTATTTATCCTGATACGCATTATTTGATCCATGTGCTGCGACGTTAATTGTGTAGCTGAGGATATTCGTGGTAATATGAATTCCTAAAAAAAAGGTCAACAAATTTTGAAAAGATGAAATTACCCCCAACGATTTTCTGAGAAATTGGGAATTACCCCTCCCTTAAAATCCCAGCTCCAGAACCTATGACTATTATTACGTCGAATTTGGCACAAAACACGATCGACTCAAAAAATTTGGCAAATTTAACAATATTTCTTCATCAAAGTGAAATTTCTGACCAAAAAATTATACTTTTATTTATATTTTACGTTTGTAAAAAAAGTTCACACAAACTAACGAACGTTCGAAAGATTTTGGTAAAATTTCGTACAACGAATAAACAAAAAATTGTTCGTTGCAACCTCTTGAACATTATTTTTAAAAGTTAAAAAAAAACAATGACAATCACTTACTTATCTACGACCAATTTTGTGAAGATTAAGTCCCTTTTATAGAAAACTGGGTTAGAATGTTCATGATTTACAGCTTTGTCCATTAATGGATGAGACCTTATGAAGTTTAATACAGTGTCCGGTAAATTTGATGTATCTTCAACACAAGTACCAGGCCTGGGTTCGGGAACTTTTGACTTTAATACAGGTAGCCAAGCCGAATTTGAAGTTGCCTGTTCCTTGAATTTCCCTATTAAAAATAAAATCTTGTACATTTTTGAAAACAAATTCTTCCATCAAAGTTAGTCAAACTTGATTTCTTCTATCCTCACACATAGACCTAACTGTCAGTGTTTATGTAATAGTGATTCTTATTTATGAATCTGAGAGAGAACTCTTTTAACACTAATACAAAAATTCTTTTTGATGAAAACGAATTTTGGTTACTTTGGATAAAATTTTCCGAAATTGCAAGGGTTTTTGGTTCGAAAGCTGAAGACCTTTTTTTGCTCTTCAATTTTTCGAGATCGCTGGACATCAGCATTATGCATGGGTATGAGGGTGGTTCGAAAAACTATCTTTCTGAATATTCATAACTGACTCATGAAAAAAGATATTAATTTTAGACCTAGGGGAAATCGTGCCCAAAGATATTCAACATACATTTGTAAACAATGACTGACATCAGCTCACATTTGTCTAACATTTGTGACAACTTATATCTGTCACTACACTGCATTAGCGATATGCTTATGTGACAATATACAATGATTTGATATTATATACATAACTTAAAATGTGCTTCCTTTGTCGAAAACGATGCGTTTTAAATAACTTTGTAATTTTATCATTATATTATGATAATTTCTATAATAAATTATTCTGGAAATGTTTATGTATAAAGTGACATATAATAATGACATAATTCCTCATCCCTCATGATGGTATTACAGATCATTTCGCACTGTCTCACAAACCTTTAACATTTACAGACAATAACGAAAATTGAATAGCTTAGAATAATAGTGACCTCAAATTTTTATAAAAAAAAATCGCAAACATGGTATACACAAAAATAATAGTCCAACGTGAGTAGAGTGAAAATAAAACGGCAACATAATTCATGATGCTTATTTATTTTCACTCTACTCATGATGGAATATTATTTTGACCGTGCGCATGATGTTCAATTATTTGCATTCTGTGCATGTTGACGTTTTATTTTTACACGAGACTAGTTGTTGTTTTATTTAAACTTTTTCCAAGTTGTAAAAAAAAAATTTTATTCATTTTTTTTTTTCATTGTTGAATTCTCTCATAAGAGAGATCGCAATTTACCAATAGTGATTTGAGCGATAAAAAATGAGCATCTTATCAAATCGAAGATATGATATGAAATGGCATGTAAAATACTACACCAGAATTGAGAAAAAAAAATTTAGATTTTTTTTCGATTTTCAGTGATTTTCAGCAATTTTCAATTAGCCGCAATAGAAGTTTGTATGAAAACAATGGACAGCCATTGGATGTGTTTGTTCTTTTTATCACACGGACCCACGACAACAACTTCAAATGATTTCATGAAACTGACTACAAACAGTCCTCTTCATTGGCAAACACAGTAGGCACAAATCGCATATTTATTTTGATGCGCAATTAAAATATTCGACAAATATGTATATGTGCAAGTTATGCGTGCTGTATTTTACTATGAAGAGTGGTGATTTTCATGAGACTCCAATGTATGGAATAAAGCGTAGGAGTGAGCAAGATGGCATGAGATCGCAATATACCAATAGTGATTTGAGTGATGAAAAATGCGAATCTTATCAAATCGAATATATCATATGAAATGGCATGTAAAATACTACACCAGAATTAAAAAAAAAAAATTTTTGATTTTTTTTCGATTTTCATTTATTTTCAGCGTCAACATGCACAGAACGCAAATAATTGAACATCATGCGCACGGTCAAAATAATATTCCATCATGAGTAGAGTGAAAATAAATAAGCATCATGAATTATGTTGCCGTTTTATTTTCACTCTACTCACGTTGGACTATTATTTTTGTGTATACCATGTTTGCGATTTTTTTTTATAAAAATTTGAGGTCACTATTATTCTAAGCTATTCAATTGGTAGCCAATATGTCACAATCATTTTACATTTATTGTGAATACAAAAAAGGTGCTAAATGTGGTGATTATTTCAAAAAAACTTTGTCATTTAAAAAATATCGTAGCAAATGAAAATAATATTTATACATATTTTCTAACATTTTAGATACATTTCTTTTGCGATTTCCCCCTAATTTGAGACAGTACTTCACATTACATGTAAAATTTAAAAGTTTACGACGATTTTGTCTTGTCGCTATATTTTCGTGTCTCACTTTCCTTCATTTCTCTCATTCTTCTTTTTCCCCCGCTGCACATAGCTGCTATTCAAGAATAACCGTATAACAGTTATCGACTATCCGTAAAAGCTATGAATATTATAAAATATATTTATATAGGGTATCTTATAAGTTTGAATAATCGGCCCAAACTAATGTCATTCCAGTCAAACTAAGATTTCCATTGGAAAGTTTGACATTTCTTAGCGTAAACGTTCCCATAACGTTTTGCCATATGAGCGCTATTTGTTTTGTTTAAAGTGACTTGAAAAATTTATCTCGGCAAAGAAATGAAATTAACTCGTGAACATTTTCGTGCATTTATTTTTTATGATTTTTGAGCGGGTTTAACTCCAGATCAGTGTTTCGATCGACTTCGTTTGGCTTTTGGTAATGTGTGTAACTGGTTTGATGAGTTCAAGCGTGTTCGTGTGTTGTTCACTGATGAATTCCGTGAAGGTCGTTCAAAATCTGCTGTTGTAAAAAATATTTCGATGCTGTGCGTAAACTAATATTGGAAGATCGTAATGTGACATACCGTGAGATTGAGGCAATATTAGGCATTAGTATGACCAGCATACAAACAATTTTACATGAAAACTTAGCTGTGAAAAAGATTTGTTCCCGTTGGATTCCACATAAATTGACCGATGAGCAAAAAGTAGTTCGTGTAAATTAGTGCGAACAAATGCTCGACAAATACGACAGTGGACGCTAAAAAAACGTGACAGGTACGTGACGAATCATGGATCTATGAGTATGAGCATGAAAGTAAACAACAATCGATTGTATGGATGTTTCAAAATGAAGCAAATCCAACAAAAGTTGTTCGTGCTCGAAGTGTTTGTAAACAAATGGTGGCTTGTTTTTTTGGAAAAAGTGGTCATGTGGCAACAGTGGCACTTGAGCAACGTAGAACGGTTAATTCTGAGTGGTACACGACCAGACGTGTTCAGTTTGCCAGAAGTGTTCAGTGAAATAAGAAAAACAAATAAGCGCCGTTGAATCATTCTTCACCATTGTCATGCAAGCTCTCACACATCTTGTCAAACAAATGAATTTTTGACCACTGAAAACATAGAATGGATGACCCATTAAGCTGTAAGGGCCTTACAGCCCTGATTTAGAACCCAATGATTTCTTTTTGTTCCCTCACATCAAAGATCAACTGCATGGACAACGATTTGCGAGCGCCGAAGAAAGCCATTTTCAATAATACATAACTGTTCGTTAATATTTTTTATGCAAACTTATAAGACAGCCCTCGTATGATCTTTGGCATTTCAATTGAAAATGTATGAAAATTATATGATTTTTTCACAAAATATCAAGTGCTGATATAGTTGTAGATATGATAAAATGCATATAGATTTTGCTTTTCAATGTATTTTAGACTACTTACTACTTTGAATCTTAATCTGGAGTCAAAAATTACCTAGTAATTACTTTACATAAAATACATAAATTTACGTACTTTCAATCCAAATATAAGCACTTTTTAAGGCCTTGCATATAAAAATAGAAGTGCAATGGATTATATTTGACGTCAGATGTGAATTTATCTGTTATTTAGTTATATTTTAATTGCATTGACCGTACATGATTCTTTAAACTATTTTTAAAAGTCTAGAGTGTCAAATGCAGTACGCGGATTGAAATTACTGCGAAGTTTATCAGTATCAAGATGATGTTTACTATTATTTAGAATAGAAAAAACAAAACCGAAAAATGTTTGTACACTGTACAATGTTTGCTATATAAAAAGTTCTTTTTATATATCATGTACGCACAAAAGTTCATGTACACTATCATATCCTTTTGAGTTTGGATATTGCACAATAAATATAAAGAAAAAAATGTTTTTTTTTATTTAAATGAGAATCATATTATTGATTTAAAAAACAAACAAATGGTTTTCATAAAACATTGTAAATCATAACACCGAATGGTAATTTTTCGACCTTTCACGACTGTAACCGAATAGTAACTAATACTTCAATATAGTGTAACCGTTGGAATAGCGTCGGGCAACGAATGGTATGCTCAGTCTATGCGCAATTTGTTATTGTATGCACCACGTAATGGAAAGGTGTATAATTTCAAAAATACGTGTGAAAGTTTACTCGTAACTACTCTTACTTTTGCATTTAATTTCATCAAATTTGTTTCAAAAGACAACTGTGAAGTATGAACGTTGGAACTTTTTTGAAATTTTCAATTTCTTTTTTCTATAAATAACTCCTAAAATATCTATGTGAAGAAGTAGTTTCAAATTATGTACTAAATCAAAATTGTGAATAAAAATGTTTCATTTTGTTCTGATGATTTATGTGATGTATTGCATCTGTGACATGGTTGTAATTGCTTGTATTTTAATAAGAATTTATTAAAATGAGTATAACTCTACATATTATTCTTTGATTTCTTGGGATATTATGTAAATCGATCATTTTTGGAAACAATTTTTCCTCTATAATTCAGTTGTACTTTTTGTAATTGTAAAAATCAAATTTTTCTTCAACAAGAGATGATGCTAATGATGTTTTAGTAATATCAAATAACTTCTTTATAACTTCGCCTAGTCTAGCTTCGCTACATTATTGGCAGTGTTATTGCATTTTTTCATTGTTCAAATTCAAATTTTTCTTACCCGCAAATGCAGCATGAACTTCATTTATATCAAAACTGCAGACTGCTGATCCAACCAAACCATTTGTACTTGTGGCAAAAGTGGCATAAAATTTGGTTTTATCATTGGGAAGTTGATATACTGCTTGTATTTCGTTAAAATAGAAAGGAAACTCTCCAGATATACTACAGTTCAACCGAGCCTTTAAGTATGTAGCCCAGTTTTGACTCAAAATATTTTTACCTAAGACGAAAAAACAAAAGAAAGTTAAATTATATAATTATAAATATATATTGAAAAAGGGATCTTCTGTTAGATTCTTACCACCAGTGTCTTTCTTACAAACACGAGCAATTCTTGAGTAGACTGCTTTTCCACAATTGATATATTCTACTGCGGTTTCACGGAAGAAAAAGTAGACATACTCTCCAATATCAAATGAACCAACGAAATTTGGTTCTGAAAATGTAAAAATATTCATATGTTGTAAATCAAACTAATATTTTTAAAAATTATTCCAGAAGTAATTTAAAAAAGTTCTACCATGAGTGACAAAGGAATATTGTTAACGAAACGTTTTTTTAGAATGAATTTTTCTCAGAATTAACCAAAATTTTGAGTCTTCACGTTTTAGATGAAAAGGGAAAAAATTTTCTTCAAAAAACTGGTTCGTTAACCAATGTAAAAGGAAACTCTAATGATGTAAATAGAATTATACTTACTGTCCAACCATTTCGAGTCATACTTCAAGGTTCGTTTGAAATTAAATTCTTTTCGACCCGTTGTCATATTATACAAATCAGTGCGGAATATAACCGTGTCAGCTTTCGTAAATTCGGCGTTAGTACCCGAGTACTGCAAAAGATTGAAAATAAAAGGATTACGGAAATGCATAAATATTAGCAATTAAACAAAGTTACCAAAGCTGGCAAATCTCCAGGGTTTCCATTCTCTACCCAGACAGCTGTGGAATTGTCTTGAGGATCGTAAGGACATTTTGCTATTCCCAATCCGATACCAGGTACGTACTCTGACCTCGGTAGATGTGTTAAATTTGACTAAAAAAATAAATTGATACAAAAGTAAACAAATTTTCTAATTGAGGTAGAATGATTCAAATATTTTCGTTCTATAAAATATTATATTGTTTATACTTACATATATTACGTAGTCTTTGGGACTATGCGCATTTGTTCCACAAATATATAATCGATTTCCATTTTCCATGGATTGTATAACACGAATATGATTTCGGCATTCAAAGCGCTTTAAAATAATGCGAAGCAAGAGAGAAATTCAATCAGTAAGAAATTGTAAAAATCTATTAAAATTTCCTGAGTTTTTGTGCGATAAAATGAGAAATAAAATTACTTGAGTTTTTCCTTTTGAAATGCAATCTCTAACGTCCGACTCGGTTGGCTCAAGCAACAAATGATTTTTCTGAAAAATGAAAGAAAATTAATTTATCAATAGATAGGATTCATTTTTTACTTTGAGTGAATTAAATTCTGTGTCATTTAGTAATTTTCAGAGAATTTAACGTAATAGATTAAATTTGGAATGCATCCAGTTTTCAGAATATTTAACATGCTTTTTCAAATTATTTTAATCATTCAGGTATAATTTTTATATATATGCAAAAACACATGAGATGAATTGCAAAAATTGGGAAATCTTTAAGAAAGAGATAATTCTCCTACCCGAAACCGATTCAGCATTTTTTTTCAGTCTTAATTACTTTGAGTTCTGGAATTTTTTCTGGATTATTTCCTATTTATTTTTGGGTTTCAACATATTTATTTTGCATATTTTGATCAGAAAACATAAATATCAATTGCTTCGTTGAATGAATACTTTCAAATGTCACACAATTTACTTCACATTAAATTGAAACTAACTACATTGATGTTTTAAAGTTTTGAAACTATATTGTCATTTTTTTTTTAATTATAGCTCACCTCACATCCCGAAAGGCTGATGTTTCTTAAGTTAAGCCGATAGACACGGTTCCTACAAATGTAAAAATAAAAATGTAGTATTGCAAGCAAACATACTCTGAAAATAATTTAATTTCAGAAAATTTTATGACAGTGTGCAGATCATTGATCGGAAATTGAGAATCTGTTACTTACATAGCCCCAACATATAATGTGTCTCTGTCCTCGTCCAAATAGAATGTACGATAATAAAGCTTTCCACAAGTGAATTCGCGTACATTTTCTAGAATAATGCAATAAATTGAAACAAATTAAAACTTACTATTTTCACTAATTGAACTAGTTGATTTTTCCGAAAAATAAGAATATTTGCTAGAATAAAGATGTGAAAACCCAATTCGATTTTGTAAAATTAAAATCTCAATTTTTTCAGCTTGCAGAAAAGTTGGTTATTGTTTTGTCGAATAAAATAAGTTGGTTTTTTTTTCAATTCTCCGTTATACTCCAAACGGATAATTCCCATTTAGTGTTCCGTTATCAAACATTTTTAAATCATGATTCGATTGTTCTTAGCCAACAATCTTTGAGTTTTGATGTTTAAGCATTTCTACATCAAAAATAACCGCCATGCCATTAAAAAAAAGATAACTTCCCTCTATATAATACTATGTAACGCGTTTTTGTATAATTTCACCAACAAAAATATAACGCGTAAATGGTCACCACAGACACATAATATCCACAAATTTCGTGTGAATACACAAAATGAGCATATAAATAGGTGAAAAAATATTGTCTAATTTTCATACAAAATTGTCTAATTTTCACTTCTTCTTGTACACTATTTTTGGACAATTACATACATATAGTAAAATAACTATAAGATATAATTATTTCAATCCTCATTAGGTTTTAGAACAAAAATGTTATTTTCATATAATATTCTTGTCAACAAATGATAATATCATTTACCTTTATGATGTCGAAAATGATGGCCATTCGAACTACTACAACATGGCTGTTCATAATAAAAATTCCAAGTGTTTTCATATTCACATATTCCTAAATCTATTATTAAGAGTAGAACTAGAACGATGTGTGTGATTTCTAGATGCCTTATCACCGCTAATTTTCTTGTATTCATTTTGAATAGGGTTTATGTGTGTTTTTGTGGCTATGGTTGTGGTTAAAGTTGTCGTTTCGATTTTTTTTTTTGTATAGTTGCAATTTTAATGCTTATTATTTGATTATTCAAATCCCATTAAAAATAAAATAATGCACATAAGTTTCAATCAACATAACACTGTAAATGGTCAGAAGAACATGACATTTTTGTAATAATAATTGTAATAATTTGTTTTGTATCAATACATTTTTTTCCCTTCATATTCAGTATTGTCTGTGCTATGAAACAACAATTAAAAAACAATCTAAAGCCGCTAATTTGTTTTTTACGAATTATAATAAAAAAAATATTGGCTATTTCTATGAGAATATGGATAAAAAAATATGTAAAAATTGTTGCATTTCCTGTTGTATATGTGGAATAAATTAGTATGTCGGCTGAATTTAGCAATTAAAACCATATTAAAAATTTATAATCTTGAGATAATTTTAATATCTTCTGTTCATCTAAGAGAATGGTTATAATTTTTATGTAAAACAAATACTTGAACAATCTGATTAATAATATAAGGTGGAGAGTCTCATTATTGTAATTTTGATTGGAATATGACGTTTCTTCAAACATTCAATGTGAGGCCGATGACTTTACAATTGGGAATTGCCGATGTGTGAGTGTGTATCAATGCGCATAACATATCTCTTCCGTGCATAGCATGCTATGTATTGTACAGTATACATAGCATCTTCGTTTTACAAATTCTATTTTATGAATACCAAGCAGTTTTCAATGAATCCAGTTTTTTCTGACAGATTTCGAAATTAGCACTCTATGATGGGTACATTTTTTGATAGAATATTGGTACACAAAATTTAGTTCTTGAGATGTTACACTGTTGATACGTGTAATATTTTATTGTTTTGTTGTTTTTCACAATTTGAAAATTTGATTTGATTTTTATATATCATGTACGCACAAAAGTTCATGTACATTATCATATCCTTTTGAGTTTGGATATTGCACAATAAATATAAAGAAAAAAATGTTTTTTTTTATTTAAATGAGAATCATATTATTGATTTAAAAAACAAACAAATGGTTTTCATAAAAAATTGTAAATCATAACACCGAATGGTAATTTTTCGACCTTTCACGACTGTAACCGAATAGTAACTAATACTTCAATATAGTGTAAGCGTTGGAATAGCGTCGGGCAACGAATGGTATACTCAGTCTATGCGCAATTTGTTATTGTATGCACCACGTAATGGAAAGGTGTATAATTTCAAAAATACGTGTGAAAGTTTACTCGTAACTACTCTTACTTTTGCATTTAATTTCATCAAATTTGTTTCTAAAGACAACTGTGAAGTATGAACGTTGGAACTTTTTTTGAATTTTCAATTTCGTTTTTCAATAAATAACTCCTAAAATATCTATGTGAAGAAGTAGTTTTAAATTATGTACTAAATCTAAAATGTGAATAAAAATGTTTCATTTCGTTCTGATGATTTATGTGATGTATTGCGTCTGTGATATGATTGTAATTGCTTGTATTTTAATAAGAATTTATTAAAATGATTATAACTCCACATATTATTCTTTGATTTCTTGGGATATTATGTGAATCGATCATTTTTGGAAACAATTTTTCCTCTATAATTCAGTTATACTTTGTTTAATTGTAAAAATCAAATTTTTTTTCAATAAGAGATGATGCTAATGATGTTTTAGTAATATCAAATCAATTTATAGCTTCGCTTAGTTTACAAACTACATTAATGTAAAAACCAGTTTTTCGAGAATGCTTCTATGAAAATGTATATTTATATATATATCTTGTTTTCCCTGCTTTTGTTGCATTGGTTGCTGAAAATTCGTATGAAATAAATTTGTTCGACTTATGAATTATTTTTAGAGTTTTTGTGCGTCAGATATATGTACACTACCCTGCAAAAGTTTGGAATCAATGCATGTTTTCCATACAAATTGACAATTTTTGTTGCTCAAAAACTATATGAAGATGTAAACAATAGAAATGTGTATCGCGACTCCTTTATGGACCTTCAAAGGCCAGAAAAATGTTCGATTGAATTTACATATAAAAATGGCCATTTTTCGGTATTTCCAGACATATGGCCGAAAAAGTCCATAAAGGAATCACGATACATATTTCTATTCTGAGAAGAAAATGAAGATTTTAGTTTGTACTAAAATCCATCTGAAGAAGTTGAGAGAAAAAAATTACATCTTCATATAGTTTTTATAGCAACAAAAATTGTCAATTTGTATGGAAAACATGCATTGATTCCAAACTTTTGCAGGGTAGTGTATGTTTTCAAATTCATTGAAAAAATTCATGGTTTGAAAACAGCATACTACAAGACCGACACTAGCGCTCTCAACTTGACGGAGGCTGATCAGCAGATTCGTAAATATCAATATCGTTTGTACCTAATATTTTGAATGCTTTAAATTTGCGTACAATTTTGTCCAAAAATGTCAAATATTATATTTTGTTTGTTCATTCGTTCGAAAAATTACAAATATTCGAAGTGTTTGTTCAAATGTGAGAAAACATGTTCAAACAAATACAAATAGTTCACAAAAGACCAAATCAAAAAAAAAATCCAGTCGATTTTCCTCGCTTATTTGGTAGGAAAAATAGAAAAATAAACAAAATGTTGACTCCGGCAGCTACAACATCCGACTGTATCGTTGGCCCAAATGTCCGGTGCAATTTTGGCTGACCCATAGATTCTCATGTTCGACCTGATTTTTTCCGGTGGGTTAAATCCATTTAAATCAAGTTTGGGGGGTTAACATTCAAAAAATTTTTGTTATATTATAGAATATTTTTAGCTCGATATGTTCTTGATTTGTTAAAATTGTTGGGGTTCCGGTGTTGAATTCATTTAAAACTGCATTACATTTTTCTGTATTCATATTGCCAACAAATAGTATTATTAGAAACATTTTCATGGAGAAACTCAATTTTATCTTCATTTTTCATTTTATTTGTATTTATTTCAGAAAAACAAGCTTTTTAAGTGTTAAAATTTTACCCGGGGGTAAATTTGTGGGAAATCATTGATATACGGAGGTAGAAGGCGTTTAAAATCATAGTGGAGAATTGTGTCATTTTATTGAAATGAGTGCACATTTGAATTGCTAAATTTCTATACAATTAGTTCTAATTTCTATACAATACTCAAAGTCAGAGTGAAAAAAAAATATAAAATGTCATTGGAATGAACATATTGTTATATTGTTTTTAGATGGAGTAATCCATTAGTAATCGTTATTAATCTTTGTAACATTATGAAATTCAATTTATTGATATAAGCTTCACAATTTTTGACAAATGTTCGGTTGCCTGCTTATTTAATTATCGGGCATTCGATTATTTATTGAAAAATTAAAAGCAACGGTCAGCAATGTTTCCATATAGATCGTTTGAATTCTCATCAGTCGTTAAAAATGGGTGGAAGGGAAAAGACGAACAATTGAAAGCGAAACGACTCCGCGACCAAATCACGATTTTTATATTGGGAATAAAGTTTTGTTTTATCCTCGGTACACTCAACGTGTATCATTTATTTTAACATTACTTCCTGAGATGCATAACTAAAAAAAATTGATTAGTCATGAATTTACACCGGTAAATAAAAATTAAAATTGTTCTGTGTTTTTTTCTATGGTTTCTATTGTTTATTGATTTTGTTTTTCAAAATGAACGGTGCCGTATTTAATCCCGGACTGAGCGGGCATTTGAATTCGATTGGGGCGGCAAAATGAAGAAAAAAAATTTATACTATATAAATAACAACGAAATCACGATGAATTTTTTTTTTTTGAGATGATTCTGCGGAGACGTCAAAAGAGTGTTCGCACTCCAAATATAGTAATATTGTGCACGATGTGTTTATGTATGTGTGGTTTCTCTCTAGAATGTTCACTTAATATTTCATCCCCGTTTTCAATTGAGTTTCAACAGTTTTTTTTCACCAAAAAAACGCATTTGACAAATGAACACAACACAAATTGTTATTCACAAAATACAAAAAAAAGAAATACGCTAACATATAGCGTAAAGTCTACAGTGTTTGTTTTGTTTATTTTCAGTTGATTTTTTATTGTTTATATGAAGGGTTGGGAGTGAAAGTGGCCAAGAAAAAGTTTTAAGTAAAAGTGTCCACACTCCATACAAAACAGCATGCAATCGCCTTATAAATTGTACGGAGAGTGGACTCTTTTACTTAAAACTTTTTCTTGGCCTTTTTCACTCCCAACCCCTCATATATGTATATGTTATGTATCCGTTATGTACTGTGTTTCAACTTTTCGCGGCTGTGCATCAGATGCTCAACATAAATTGGTTTGAAATGAGACTTTGAATCGTTTGCACATTAATTGAGATTATTTTTCATTTATTTTGTCTTAATTCGTTTATTATTTAAATCGTTTGTTTTTAAGGAACAAAACAAAATGAGCATGACTTCTGGAGAAAGTAGTTTTTCAAAACTCAAATTAATCAGAACATATTTACGCACAAATATGTCACAAGATCGACATAATGGTCTTGCGGTTAACTCTATTGAAAAGGATATTCTTGATCGTGTACACATTGATGAAATTACCAAAAAAAATGCAATTTAATGTCATTTAAATAATATGACATGATATGTAAATTAGTTTAACGATATTCAATAAATGTGTAAATGTGCAAATGTACAAATGAATGTATTAATTATAGTACACATTAATAGATAAAAAAAATATTATGTTTTCTCAGTTTATGTTAAAAAAAAAATTATGGGCGGCAAAATTCCTTGATACGGTACCGAAAATGAACATTGATTTAGACAATGATTATTTTTTTTGATTCGAACTATTCACTCTTATGGATAAACTATCATATGTAACCATGATAAAAATGCCAGTCGTAATATTCTTTATAAACATTATTGTTTTGTGTGATTTTATCTTATATTCTTCATAGTGAACAATAGCCAATCTACAATGATTGCATTTATTATTCGATTTTTTCTGTTACACACAGTAAGTGTATGCTGTAATGAAGTGCCGTGCCCTTTAATATGTTGAAAAATCCCGAATGATTAATTTATAATATTTTTTGTTTTACAGAGTACTCTCTTATTTTTTCTTTGTTCTTTATTCTTCTTCTTTCGAGTAACGGTGTAAAAAACTCGTTGTATGAACACAGAATTATTTCTTATAAATTGTTTGAAATGTAGCTTGATTGCTTAATAAATATAATATTTGAGGAGTTTCTGTTTATATTACACGAAAACCTCTCAATTATACACATGAGGCCTGAAATTCATCATCATTTATACTACTTACATATAGTGTATACAGAAATCTCCCCTTTATTAAACAGTTTATTTTTAATAAATGTACAAACCGGGTGATAATTGCTCCATAACAGCATTTGACAGATTGATCAAGGTAGTAACCACGAAAAATGAAGTAAAAAATAACGCCCACGCATATGAGATCCGTTTAATCTGTTGTGCCATTGTTGATGTTTATCTGCCTTATTTTGATATCAATTCGCTCTTTTAAAATTATTTCAGTCTACACAAATAGTACAAAAAAGAAAAAAAAAAATAAAAACATAACGTAATGTAGATTCGCAAATATAAGAAGAAGAATGAAAAAATATCTTGTTATAACATAAATATACAAACGATAATAATGAAATAATATCACTATTGCACTTTACTACGTAAAACTGAACTATCAATATCACTATTATACACAACATATAGTACATAATATAGTACTGAATAAAACTGATTTAGTTTTTATGTTTATTGAATAATAGAAAACACACATACTCCATAAAAAATATTTTCTAGGTTTATATTATCAATTAAGTGATTGGTATAGTTCATTCATAAGATAAATTTTGTTCAAATATCGCTTTGTTTGTAACTCACATTCATATATTTAATATTAAATATAATAAGTTTTAGTGAAGCTTCGGAATTCACCAATCCAAGAATTTGACTATTTTTTTATTAAATTGAAACCTACACTTCTAAAACAGCACCAATAAAATGTTATTTAACATCAAAATTTCTCATATTAGTGAGAAATATTAATTTTAGATATATTTTTTTTGTGGAAAAAATGCTTCAAAACTATTAAGATTATTGGTTTTGATGAAATAAAATAAAAAATATTATTACACTTTAAAATATCGAATTTTCAACACTTTTTGATGGTTTGGTTGCGCATCAATAACTCAATCTTGTAAAATGTTTTGTCCTGTAAGTGCAGGGACGGCGATGTAAAAGAAGAATCTTCAAATTTAAATTTAGATTTGAAACTACATATTATTTAGAGTTAATTTTCAACAAACTTTTAGCAGTTATATATCACAAAAAAGAAATCATTATTAATTTAGAAAATTAACGCTTTTGAAGAATTCATGATTGTACCTATTTGGACGCTACTGTGGAATGCATTTTGTTTGCGCACACGCATTGTTTGTGTACATGGGAAATTCTAACATATTTATGTGAATATGTGTTCGTGTGTGTATGTGTGTATGTACGTATCGTGACAATTCAGTAATTTCTTCTTATGCTCTTAGAGATTATAGCACAAATAAATTTGAATGAATGATTATTGTCAACATGATGCAAAATTTGTTATTCATTTCAATAATTCTTCAATGTTGATGTTAATGCAAAATAAGAGTTCATTGTTTATTTATTATATACAGTGTACCAATTCTATCTATTATTTGGAAATATGGTGAATTGAAATTCGATGGTGGATTACTAGATACAGGCTAAAGTGTTTCCAGTCTGGTCATGTGAACACGGCATGATGTCGACTTTGTATAGTTTTAACATTTGCACTGTATTGCCAGCATATACACTCACCACAGAAAAAAACTAAATTATTCCGTTTTTGACCAATATTTACATGTTTTATTATTGGGTGTATAACTAAGTTTCAATCATTTGACAACAGATGGCTCTACTGTTATAAATGAAAAACAATGACGTAATTTTTTTTTTCTCGAAAAGTTTAGACATCTGTCAACATTATTGAGTATACAGACAATTCTATTGAGTAGATCGAGAGGAGAGTATGTTCATCCGAAATTAAAGCAATTGTAACACTAAAAATGGTTAAAAGAGAGTACAAATTTTACGATTTCACATAGGATTTCGTAATTAAGTGAAAATGCTCTCTTCTTTAGTATAGTCGAATTGATATTTTCCATATTCTCCTTTTTCAAAATTTATTTGAATTTTTTTCCTTTTTTCCTCTCTATGGACTTAATAGTGTAAAAAAAGTGTTTTTGCGGGGAATTTTGCTACATCATTTTTTTATGAAGAAAACTTCTGCAAAAAAGTCACCGTACTCATGTGGAAGTTTATGGCGAACATGCTCTTTCCGAAAACGTTTGCAGAACTTGGTTTCGACGCTTCAAATATGGTGATTTTGTTTGAAGATGAAAAATTAGAGGCATTTCTCGATCAAGTTCTGCGATGTTAAACGCATGAAGAACTTGCAAAATCATTGGGAGTTACTCAATCAGCCATTTCAAAACGTTTAAAAGCATCAGATTTCATTCAAAAGCAAGGAAATTAGGTACCACACGAATGGAATCCAAGAGACGTCGAATGCCGTTTTGCATGTCTCAAATGCTGATCGCTCGCCACAAAAAGAAGGCATTTCTGCATTGAATGGTAACTGGTGATTAAAAGTGGATCTACTGCCACACCCGCCTATCACCCAGACTTTGCTCATATTTACAATATAATTGAAAAAAAAAAAATTAAAAAATATTACTTTTATTTTTTTTTTTCTTTTTGTTGTTGTTGTAGAAATTGAAGATATGAAAATCTGTTTTTGGTGTGTTTGAAAAATTAATCTACATTTGAATATATGTAAGGTAAGTGAACGTGTCAACTATATGCGCGAAATTCACAACATGTTTTTTGTCTCTCTCTTACTTCATACAAAATCTGTGTTGTTTACTTACTATTTTTTTCGACTAATCCTGCGTTACTCGCTACAATTACTGCTAAATAACGCAAAAAGTAGCGACCGGAATTACTTTTTGCGCTATGTAACAGTAATTTTAGCGAGTAGTGATTATTAGTAATTTGCCGGAGTGCGCCATATAGCATGATGTATCATTCGATTCTGTTATTTGCAAATACAAATACAAATACAAATACAATACATAAAAGCTTTTCTCAATAAAGCTCAATAAGTTCATTGATTTTTATTAGGTGGCCACGTGATTCTAAATGTCATACCTAGACACATGACATAATAGAACACATTATAAAACGAGTCTCAAAGTGCTGTTGTCGTTGCCGAAAATTTTTTTCACATCCCTCTGTTGAAATACATAGTAAAATACTTTATTTTCTTCTAAACAAGAAGGGATTTCTTAAGCTCAATGGATACTTTAAGGTGATATTTATAAAATCATTTTGTTAAAATTTATTTTATTTCAAACAATAAGAATTCCATTTACAATTTTTTGTATGAAAAAAAAATTCCTGATAAGCTTGGTTAACTTTTCCGCCGGGAATGAAGAGCATTTAAAAAATGAAAAATAATCAATGAATTAATTGAATAATACTGCTGTAATATAGATTATTTTCAACTATTTTATAGGGAAGGACTTCTTTTAGGTTGTGGGAATCCACTCTTGGATATTATTGCAACTGTAGATAATGCATTTCTCCAAAAATATGGTTTAAAACCAGATGACGCTATTCTAGCAGATGAGACAAAGCATAAAAATCTGTAAGTTAGTTTTAATTATTTGGCCTGTCACAAGTCATTTGCCATTTAAAATGATAATAACAAAATTCATATTTTCTAGTTACAAAGAATTGGCCGAATTATATTCTGTACAGTATATGGCAGGTGGATCATGCCAAAATTCTCTACGTGTTTGTCAATGGATTTTAAAGAAACCAAAAGTGACCGTATTCTTCGGGTGTGTTGGCGATGATGATTATGCTGAAAAATTGGAAGAAAAAGCACGTGCAGATGGAGTGAATGTTGTATATCAACGAAATGAATCACTCCCAACTGGAACGTGTGCAGTTGCACTCACTCACCATCATAGATCACTCTGTGCAAATTTGGCTGCCGCTAATTCGTTCAAAGTTGACCATATCAATCTGCCAGAAAATCGAAAAATTGTCAATAATGCCAAATATTTTTATGTTACTGGATTTTTTTTAACTGCCAGTGCTGAAACTGTATTAAATCTTGCGAAACATGCTCTTTCTGTTAATTCTTTATTTTTAATGAATTTAAGCGCTCCATTTCTTACTCAGTTTTACAAAAAAGAGCTTAATGAAACATTACCATTTGCAGACATTGTATTCGGTAATGAAAGTGGTAAGTTAAACGTGCAACACTTCATATAATACGCTATAAGCGTATAAAGTTTAAACTTATCTTAAAATTATTTTCTTTATTTTTTTTCTCCAACTTTTATAGAGGCTCTTGCATTTGCCAAAGAGGAAGGATTTGAAACTGAAAATTTGCATGAAATCGCCTTAAAAATTTGTACATTACCCAAACAAAATGAAAATCGTAATCGAGTTACAGTAATAACACAAGGAAAAGATCCAGTCCTTTTGGCGGAAAATGGTGAAGTGGTTGAGATTCCAGTTCATGAATTATCTGATGAAGAAATTGTGGATACAAATGGTGCCGGTGATGCATTTGTAGGAGGTTTTCTAGCTCAATTCATTCAGGGAAAATCACTTGAAACATGCGTACGCTGTGGGATATGGGCAGCCAGCGAAATAATTAAACGTCCAGGTTGCTCTTTTGATGGAGAACCTAACTTTCAAGAGTGAATAATATGCTTTGTTCATTGTGTACAGTTTAATTTTGAATAAAGGAAATGTTTTTGAAGTACTAAGTTAATATTCAAATGATGGTTGTTGAGTTTCAGTTAAATATATTACATCATTAACATTGTGAATTTGTGTGGATTTAACACTAACAATATATGTTGCTTGAGCAGAAATGGATTGTCGCTCTTTTAAACTTAAATTATCAAAATTGTAACCAAATTGCAATGGTATAGGAGTTGATTTTCATAAAATTGTAGATCATTCGATGAAAGTTGATCATAAACATGTCCTTGTGTGCTATGAACTATACTCTTATCTATCAAGTAAGAATCGTCCGCCCGATCTGCAGTATATCTGGCGAAGAAATTTAAATTAAAAAAAAATAGTTTTAATAATTTAGTTTTTATGACGGTACTGAGCTGTACCGAATTAGTATTTATCTGCGGAATTTTTGCTCTCTCGTTTCGTTATTCAAATAATATTTGCAATAGTGTCAGTTTGTGTATATTTGATCTTGCTTCTGTTTTTCAGTCAAAATATTTAATATTGTTATGTTCACGACAAATTAAATGGTTTTATCTAGGGGCTTTTGCAATTATTTGCGGTTTTACAAAGCACCTCGGTTCTATGTTTAATATACAACAGCTAAAAAATCCCATTAAAAATTTTAACCAGAATCGAAATCACAAACGCATACACTGAGAGTTATTCGCCCCTTTATATGGACTTTAATTCGGAGACTTATAAAAATCAAGATTGTGAAACGCTCTAACTACCGGGTCGTACCTAAATACCTGTGTTGTGCCTGGTAATTTTATTCTGTATGTTCCCTTGATTTCCCCATTTTTATGTTGTTGTGTGTGAGAGAAATCATCGCCAGACTGACGATCACGTACTGCATATGAAAAGGCATATGTATTATTTTCATCTTAAAAAATATTTTAAATACTGTTGAAATAAAAATTACTTTTTGTTAAACTAAATCAAAATTACATTGTTAATAATTGAATTGCTGTCATCGTGATTACACTTCCATTTATTAGGTAAATTATGCAATGTTGTTGGGAATTGATGTGGTGCTTGGCTAAAATTTTATAATGATATTGATTATAACTACGTACTCCATCATGGACGTACAATAATAAAAGATGATGTATTTAGCATTATACACTGTTGTCACATTGTTTCTTAGTGCATTCGTCGACAAGAACCATTTTATAGATTATTTCCGAGGTATCCAATTTATTGGGCGAACAAAGAAAGATATAAAGAATCAGAGATATAAGTTGAGCGTGAAAATCAACAGTCTTTGTCAAAAACATGGTGTAAGAGTACCAAATTTCAAAAAAATAGCGTATGTGTTCAAATATTTTCCACGAATGTTCTACACAAATTTTCAAAATAATACTTACTTACATGCTTTCTTGTGCATGAAAAAGTTTTTATCACATCAAAATACTGATAAACAAGCCGATTATGATACCGTGAACTATCTGTCCTACTCAAAATCGGAGAAAACAACGGATAAATATGTACTGAAAAAGATCAAGAAGGAAATGAAACCAATTAAGTTTGTAGACGGAAAGGGCTATTTCTATGGCATGAAGGGAAAATGGTTTATCTACGTTCCATTGTTCATGAATCTACAACGGTAAATAAAAGTGAAAATTGTAATGTTTGTGTGTTTTTTCTATGGTTTTATTGTTCATTGATTTTGGTTATCACAATGTACATTGAAAGTTTTTTTTATGTTCAAAGGTACATTCAAAATCACGATAGAAAATAAAAAGCGGCTCTGAAACGTAATGACAAGCCTGAGCTTCGTGAATATAAGAATTTCATCAAAATTTTGTTCCCTTTCAAATGAACCAACCCATTTTCCGTTATTGAATATTCATAACAATGTTGTTGACACAAAGAGCTACATTTATTCGTGCAATATCAACGGATTAAAGACTAAAATACCTGAATTTTTTTCGAATTTATTGATTAATGAATTCAAAGTTTATATGTTATGTGAAACACATTTGGATTGCACCATCAATAACAATGAAATTTTTCCAAATAATTTTGATGTGTTTCGTTGTGATCGATCGGATCATACTGAAAGGGATCAGACTATTAAGAAGACAAATGGTGGTGGTGTTTTGATTGCCACTCACAAGACTTTAAATGGTCAGTTAATATTTGATGGTGAATTATATGGTGCAGAAATTATTTGTATTAGTATTAACATTAAATTACGAAAGTTTTATTTGGTTGAATTGTATATTAGACCAAATTCGCCATTCAAAGTTTTTGAGAATATTGTTAATGCAATTTTCTTATTATCGAAATCAGTTCACAAAGATTCAATTATTGTATCAGGTGATTTCAATTTGTCTGATTTGTTGTGGATTTCGAATGAAATTGATAATCCAAACATTTCCTACCCTATTAATGCGTGTTCAAGGAAGGAACTGTTTATTTTGGATTCCTTTCATGAGTTTGGATTATCACAAATAAATAGTTTTTCAAATGATAATGGTAAAATGTTGGATTTGATCTGGACAAATGACCCAACAACAACAACAACAACAACAACAATCATTTAAAGACCATTAATGCCCTTCAGCGTCTGGTCTGTTTTGTAATGGTCGGCCAATAACAATTCTCCTCCAGCGTACCCTATCGAGAGCCAGGTCTTCAGTTTCCCTATTCCAATCTTACCCTCTTTCATTCAAGTCGTTCTTAACCGAATCCAAATATCGCTTCCGCGGTCTACCTCTACCTCTCGGTGCATTCACTTCAGCATTCAAAATTAACTTTGGTAAACGATAATCATTCATACGCTGTACATGACCAAACCATCTCAACCTAGACTTTCTTGCTACTTCATCAACCGAATCCACATTCAAATCTTCCCGTATTCTCTCATTCCTAATTCTATTTTCCCATTGATCCCTACGCGACACACCCGAAATCATACGCAAAACTTTCATATCAGCCACTTCCAAACCATGAATTAAATTATTTGAATCGACCCAGCTCTCGCTGCCATACATGATAGTTGGTCTGAAGATTGACCCATGAATCATCAACTTCGTCTCCTTACTCAACTCTCGCTTATTGAAAACATGTGACCTAAGTTGAGCAACAACTTTGTTACCATTCACTTTGCGCTGTTCGAACTCCTTATCCAGTTTGCCATCTTCCGAAAAGATGCATCCTAGATATTTGAATTGCAACACCTGCTCAAGCACACCTCCATTCAACATACAATTTCTTTTTCCTATCTTTCCCTATATCATAACCTGTGTCTTCAACTCTAATGGTCATTCCAAAGTTCGTACAAGCTGTTTCTAGATCGCTAATGCTGTTTTGTAGCTCTTGTTCTGAGCCCCCAAACAATACAAGGTCATCCGCATATTCAAGAGCGGAGATAATGTTTCCCCCCAAAACTACGTTACCCCTCAGCTTAGCTGACTTGATCAGTTTGTCCATATAAATTATAAATAAAAGCGGTGATATTGTACAGCCCTGTCGAAGACCATTTCGCACTTCAAACCATTCACTCAATTCACCATGCACTCTCACAGCGGCTTCACAATATCTGTACAAACTCTTAATGGCACTCAGCAGGGAACCATTCACACCATATTCACCCAACACTGACCAGAGCTTATCTCTAGGTATGCAATCATACGCTTTTTGCAAATCAACAAAACATACATACATATCATTGCTTCTCTCATGGAACTTCTCTATTAGTTGTCTTATGCAAAAAATTTGATCTTGACATCCGCGCATCGGTCTGAAGCCCGATTGGTTTTCATCCAAGAGCGATTCGACAATAGCTCTGGTACGTTTTTCTAAAATTGCACTATACACTTTTCCGACAACGCTCAATAAAGAAATTCCACGGTAGTTGTTACAATCCCTATTACTTCCTTTCTTATGGAGAGGAGAGATTACAGCACCACCCCATTCTTTCGGCACAACTGATGAATCCCCAGATTGAACAACCGATGCAACCATCGAATCCCTACTGAACCACTGCAAATTAAATATTCGTTCCTAATCTCATCCACTCCTGCTGCTTTGCCCCAACTTAGTTTTCTAACCGCCAACTCTATCTCTCCTATGCTTATTTCTTCTTCTTCGACTTCATTCACACTTGCATTCGCGCTAACACTCAAATCTGTTCTATTATCAACATTCAGAAGTTCCTCAAAATATTCTCTCCAACGTTTCAACACATTCTTTCTACCAATCACTAACTCCCCTGCCTTATCTAATACCGCACCTGGCGCTTGTTTCTTACCACCGTTACGGATATTCTTAACCTTCGACCAGAAAACTTTATTCCTCTGTTGCCCTGCTTCTTCTAAATCTCTACCAAATTCCACCCATTCGCACTCTTCCGCTACACTCACCAACTCTTTCACTACTCTTTTTTGTTCCCTATACGACAAATGACCCAAACTTGTTGTATTGCATAAATAGTGATATTTTCTTGGTAAAGTCTGAGGTTCATCACAAATCCATTGAGATTGTCATTTATGGAAATCAGAGTGATATTAATAATTTATGATATGATTATAATATTATAAATGATTGTTTCAACAGTATTGATTGGGATTTGTTATTTTCTGATGACTCACTTGATGAAAATTTAAACAATTTTTATTCTCGTGTTAATAATGCAATAGATTCTCATGTTAAATTGAAGAAAAAAATGGTTTCCACACATCCAAAGTGGTTTGATTCAACTATGATTAATTTAAAAAATAAATTGAATAAATTGCGTAAAAAAAGGCATCAGTCATTGGAAGATGACAATTATTTTAAAGTTGCTCGCACAGAATATAATAGATATTCACGTATTGCTTATAATAACTATAAGCTGAAAATGGAGACATTGATTGTCGATGATCCGATGGAATTTTTCAAGTATGTTTATGCGATAAGAAAAACTACCAATGACTTACCGAATGAAATGCATTTTAATAATCGGAAGTCGTGCAAATAGAGGGAAATTGCAAATCTTTTTGCTGAATTTTTCGCTTCTGCTTATACTCGACATAATTTTAGCTTATCTGATATATATAATATCGGAAGATTTGAGGCGGTTGAGAGTTTATGTCAAAATATTCCCAAATTGATTATTGATGAAAATGATATTATTCAGAAGATACTTGAATTACCAAATAATTTGATATCTGGCCCTGATCGGTTGCCTAATTTGTTTATTAAAAAATGTATTGGTTCCTTGAGTAAACCAATTTTTGTCTTATTAAATAAATCACTCAAATTTGGTCATGTTCCTAGTTTGTGGAAATCGTCTTTCGTGAAAGCGATATTTAAAAATGGTTCGAAGAATAATATTGAAAATTACAGAGGTGTTGCTTTACAGAATGTGATTCCAAAAATGTTGGATTCAATTGTTGCGAAACACCTAAATTTTCATATTAAGAACATAGTCGATACGAGCCAACATGGTTTTGTTAAGGGAAGATCAACTATTACGAATCTTGTTGAGTTTACTTCTCAAACGTTAAATGAGTTAAAGCCACATAATCAAACAGATGCAATTTATATTGATGTTGCGAAAGCATTTGACTCTGTGAATGTTGACCTTTTGATACATAAATTGAATATCATGGGATTGAATTATCAGCTTTTGAATTGGATAACTTCTTATATGAATGGTAGAAGACAAATTATTAAAGTTAATGATTGTGAATCAGATCCTATTGAAGTTTTTTCGGGAACGGGTCAGGGTTATCCCATTGCTACAACATTGTTTATATTGTTCATCGCTGATCTACCAAAATTTAGTGGTAACTCATCAGTTCTTTCGTTTGCTGATGATTATTATTATTATTATTACTGCACCAAACAACGTTTCTTCGCCAAAGGTGGTTTATTTAAATAATTAAAATATATTTACAATTCATTAAATTAGAATAATTAGTTCAATAATTGCATCGATTCATCAATCAATTGCCAATCCTAACGATTTCGGAGCAAGTCACTATGATTTCTGAACTGCAAAACTGAATCCAAAAACAAACAGACATTGATCAGTGTATCAAATTCTTAAACAATCCAATTAACCTTTTCTTAACAGCATCCGAACTAACATTAAAATCAATTACAAACTCATTCAGATTTCGTTTATTGTAATATTTGTTAAATTTCTCAACTAAGATTTTCAAAGGCATATACTTCTGATAACCAATGTTCTCTGTGTGAATTTTCAAAAATTCAAAATTTCTGACAGAATGATATGGAATCCTGAATTGAATTTTCTCCAAAAGAACCATCGAACAAATTTCACCTTTGATCAATTTTAATATGAATAATATCTGAGCAACACTTCTGCGGTTTTCCAATGAAATCATTTGTAACAACAGCAATCTATGTTCATATTTCGGTAGTTTGAATCCATCACCCCAATTGAATTTTCTCAATGCAAACAGTAAAAATTTCTTCTGAACAGATTCGATACGTCTTGCCTGTCCAACATTGTTAGCATTTCATACTTGAGAGCCATATTCTAAATTAGGAACAACGAAACTAAAAAATAATAATTTTATTGTATATGGATCTTTGAAACAATACCCAAAACGTTTAATCCAAGCCAATCTCGACCTTACTTTCGCAACCATGGATTCAATGTGAGCTTTGAAATTAAGTTTCTCATCCAATATCACACCAAGATCCTTAATTTGATTAACTCTTTCGACTGTTGAATCACCAATCTTATATTTAAAATTAATCACATTACCATAACGATGGAACATCATCATTTTTGTTTTTCCAACGTTCAACTTTAAATGATTCAATTCAAAAAACTTGGCAACATTGATCAAACTCTCTTGTAGAATATAGCAATCATCAATGGTGGTTATGTGACGGGAAAGCCTAACATCATCAGCGAATGAAAGAATTGTTGAAAAACCAACACAGTTTGGCAAGTCAGCAACAAACAATACAAACAATGTTGCTGCAATGGGATAACCCTGACCCGTACCCGAAGTAACATCAATGGGATCCGAATCGCAATCATTAAACTTGACAATCTGCCTTCTACCATTCATATAAGATGTAATCCAATTCAAAAGCTGATAATTCAAACCCATAATCCTCAGTTTATGTACCAAAAGTTCAACATTTACCGAGTCAAACGCTTTAGCAACATCAATATAAATTGCATCCGTTTGATTATGAGGTCTTAAGTCATTCAAAGTCTGAGAAGTGAATTCCACCAAGTTAGTAATGGTAGATCTTCCCTTAACAAAACCATGCTGACTCGAATCAACAATGTTCTTAATGTGAAAATTTAAATGTTTCGCCATTATTGAATCCAAAATTTTAGGAATTACATTTTGCAAGGCTACTCCTCTGTAATTCTCGATATTGTTTCTCAAACCATTCTTAAATATTGGTTTTACAATAGATGACTTCCAAACACTAGGAACATAACCCAATTCAAGTGACTTGTTGAATAAAATAGTAATTGGTATAATGAGAGTTTCAATACATTTTTTAATAATTAAAATTAATTGATTCTTTTTTCTTTCCTTTTCTCTTTCTCCTACCCCTTCCTTTTCTCTTTTTTCTTCTTTACTTTCCCCTCTTTTTTTTTTTTAATTGACAATTTAGTTGACTATTTTAATATGAATCAATTAAGGTTAAATGTTAAAAAAACGAAAATGATGATTTGTCATCGCTTTGGTAACGTGATTGATTTCGATTATACCATTGGTGATTCAAGAATTGAAAGAGTTGATCAAATTAAGGATCTTGGTGTGATTTTGGATGAGAAACTTAATTTCAAAGCTCATATTGAATACATGATAGCAAAAGCTAGATCAAGACTGGCTTGGATCAAGCGTTTTGCTTGGGATTTCAGTGACCCATATATTATTAAAATATTATTTTTTAGTTTCGTTATTCCTATTTTAGATTATGGTTCTAATGTTTGGAATACCCACAACCTGGGACAAGAAAGACGAATTGAATCTGTTCAGAAGCAATTTTTGCTGTATGCTTTAAGAAGATTCAAATGAAGTCATTGATTTCACCTCCCAAAGTATAAACATAGATTGATGCTGTTACAAATGATTAATCTGAAAAATCGCAGAAGTGTTGCTCAAATAATGTTTATCCTGAAGCTGATCAAGGGTGAAATACGTTCGGAGTCTCTTTTGGAAAAGATACAATTTAGAATTCCATATCATTCTGTCAGAAATATTGAATTCTTGAGAATTCATGTTGTTAATCATGGCTATCAAAAGAATTTGCCTTTAAATATTTTAATTGAAACTTTCAACAAATATTATAATGAAAAATTTTTGAATGAGTTTGTAATAGACTTTAGTATCAGCTCGGAAGTAGTTAAGAAAAGATTAATTGAATTGTTTTTAAAAAACCAATGGATTAACCAACAATTGTTTGTTTCTTTTTGATTCATTTTGTAGTTTAACAATCAAAGAGACTTGCTCCGAAATCGTTAGGATTGGCAACGGATTGTTGATTCGATACAATTATTGAATCAACTATTTGATGTTAATTAATTGTAAATCTTTTAAAATATTTTAAATAAACCACCTTTGGCGAAGAAACGCTGTTTGGTGCAGTAATAATAATAATAATTCCCGTATCGACATTTAAGAAAACAACGAAGACATAAGGCCCGCCATGGCCCACGTAAAGCTTCATAATTTCGTTCTTATGAACGGAATTTGCAATCTGACTATTATGGACAAACTATCACCTGGAACCGTGATACAAATGCCGGTCGCAATATTCTTTATAAAGGTAATTGTTTTGTGTGATTTCATCTTGTATTCTGGATGGTGAATAACTATGTATGAATGAACAAATCATAGGTGTGAAATTTTGGTACTAATAAGTAGATTTGTCAATAGATCTACTAAGTAATGTTAGTATTTTCATACAAAATTTTGCAAATCTACTAACAAATCTACTAATTAGTACACAAATCGCACACCTATGGAACAAATCATTGCATTTATTATTTAATTTCTTTGTTACATATAGGACGGTGCGCTGTAATGAATGTGCCGCTGCATATCAATTTCTAAGAACCAACAGAGACAGATGGGGAAAAGAAATAGAATGGAAAGGAGAAAGGAAATGGAAATGGAAATGGAAAAAATGCAGCAGCAACAGCAGCACCAACAAAAGTGAATTATATTTGATACAAATTTTCATGATATTATGTTAGAGTATTTGAGGCTATGGTTTGAAATATTTGACAATCGACATTGTTGTAATTTTTTTTGTTTCAGACTCAACAAAAGTCAAAATGAACATTGCGTTCAACACTGGATGTTGCATCCAAACCATGAATCTTAATAATCATGGTTATCGGGAGTCTACTTAGAGTCTCGATAGCGGTGCATGGGAGTTGTCGTGGTCATATTACACCTAATATTGTGAGTATAGAGTACATAAAAACCCAATGGTTTACCACTTAATCCTTTTGGATTTGTTCTATTGAAAGATCCCTAATTATTAACATTTAATATTTTTTGTTTTACAGAGTATGCAAACTGTGTAAGGCTTACGGATAATACCGAAATTTAGTTACCCCAATATAGTTAAAATACCGTAATATATTGTTCAATGGTGGTAATGAGGTTTTAAACTCAATATTATATACAGAGTTGGCCAAATCAATGTTGTTCACTTTATTGATTTCTTGCTCGGCAGTTTGGCGATATAATTCATAGGCATGTGGATTAAAATTTTGGGGCTTCAAAACAGCTTCACGAATTGGAAATTCTAACGATCTGCAATGCGCACGACGCATTTGTTATGAAAATCAGAACATATAAAACGACATATTGAAAAGCCTGTATAAATTATAATAGCGAAACATGATAATAATAATAATTTTGATGATAATAAATATAGTAACAACAACCTTATACACTTGGAAATTCATCTTTACTACTGAATTTTTGGTTTAATATATATTCATTAATGCAATGTAACATTTAGTAACGCAAATATATCCGTTTCAATGGTTAAAATTGACCGTAAATGCAACTATTTTAGCCGTAACAGTATAGTTAAATAGAGACGTGGTCCATGTGCATGAAACGAAAAAAAAATTTAAAGAAAAATATTAATAATTTGAATATGTATGAAAATAACTAATTGATATTAATATATTCTTTTTATGGAATTGAATTTGTTGGCTTACAAATGCCTTCAATAAAGATATATGCTAGCAAATATTCACTTTTCCGCCGTGAGTATTATGTAATAAATATAATATTGACACAATTAATGCAATAATAATTGTAACATGATAAATAATCTGTAAAAACTGATCTGCACACGTCTTTTTTATATTTCGCTTTTGTATATTTTAAAATTTAAAATTGTAAATTCTGAAACGAAAAATTTAAATTCTACAAATTTTATTCAAAGACACAAATATATTATTAAGATCTTTGTGTTGGATCCATCAAAGTTGATTGAACAATGGAACTAAAATAAACAACGACAAGTTGATATTTTTCGGAAGCTTCAGACCGACAATATCAACATGAGATGTATTGAGCGCACCATAAAATGATCTAGAGGCTTATCTATCTTACGACTCAGCACAAGTGTCACGAATCAATTTAAAAAATATAGGCAAAAAAGTGAGTCTAACAAATCTCTTTGAATCTTCCACATATTCTACGTGTTTTTCATATGAATCTTCAGATCACTGAACAAAACAAATTACTACATTAGCTGATAAGTCCCGGGACTAATAATGAGAACACACTTGTTTTTTTAGCAAAAATCCTTTTTATTCTTCAACATACATCCCTTTTAGCTTGATACATCGAGTCCAGCGATCTTCCAACATTTTGACACCCTTTTTATAATACGTACACGGCGTCCAAGTCCTCAAAATAGGTATTTAAAATCTCCTTCCCTGAAGCCATCTTTTCAAGTTTGGAAAGAGATAGTAGTCGTTTGGAGTCAAATCTAGAGAATACAGTGGGGGCGGAAGCCATTCATAGCCCAAATCTTCAACTTTTGCATTCGATTTTCAAGAGGTGTGGGACGGTGCGTAATTAAAATGAAAAATTTTCGTTTTTTCTTCAATTCGATATCCAATCGGTCCAATTCTGCTACGTAGTAGTCGCCGGTTATTGTGTGACCTTTTTCAAGGTAGTCAATCATAATTATGCCACGTGCATTCCAAAAAACACTGGCCATAACTTTTCCAGTAGATCGTTGAGTTTTTGGACGTTTTGAATGGCTTTCACCACGTTCCAACCACTCTGCCGACTATCTATTTTTTTCCGGAGTAGTACTAGTTCCATGTTTCATCCATTGTTATGAAACAACGCAAAAATTCACAGGAATTGCGCTGGAACTTTGCCCAACACAGCTCAGAATCAAACAAAAGCGGCATCCATCTTGCGCACAGCTTTCTCATACCTAAATAGTGGTGCAATATATAGCACACCCGCTCTTTTGAGATGTTCATGGTCTTAGCTACCTTACCCGATTTCAATTTGCGCTCGTTCAACACCATTCGATAAATTTTTTGAATATTTTCTGGTGTAGTTACCTAAATTGGCTCTCCCAATACAATATAAGCGATTGTAGAAGGCGTGTTCTTTGTGCGTATTTCCCCATTTGTCTCATTGAAAGTATTCATCTGAGTTTTTGCGTCGATATGTGACAATGGATGAAACAGGGATTCATTACTATACACCGGAATCACGTGGATAAACAAAAGAGTGACGTTTACCGGGTGGAAGTGTACACACAAGCAAATCTGTGTATTTTTTTTTTTTTTTTTTTTATTAAAAAACTTTCCCTTTTATTTATTTCCCTTTCTTAATTTGTCAATGTATTATTCCCAGAGATCTCGTTGCGTTGACTCGAAGACAATTTGCATGCAAATTGATAGTTGTCGGCCAATGGATTGCGTGTTAGCACCATCGCCGTAAGCAGAGCTGCGTTAAATTGCAATGAACATTAAATTGCTATTTGTTTGTATATACGGATGCTTGTACTGCTTGTGTTTGTAATGCGCAATGCTTGCGGTGACGCAGCTAATCAATGGCTAATTGATGTGCATTGACATGCTAAGACAATATATAGAAATTGATTTGCATTGACGTGGTCTCTGATTATTCCAATACGGAACAAATACGGAACACTCCATAATGGAGTAAATATGTATTGGTGAAAACTGAAATTTTAGCGCAAAAAATTTTGACAATCGTTCGAAAGCCCAGTTTCCTATGTGACGTTTATACCAAATCGGAGTTAACCAATACATATTTACTCCATTCTGGAGTGTTCCGTATTTTTTCCGTATTGGAATAATACATTGAAAAATTATACACAGATTTGCTTGTGTGTATTTTTGGAATGCACATGGTATAATCATCATCGATTATCTAGAAAAGGGTAACGCCATACCAGGAGCATATTATGCCCCGATATTATATCGTTCGAATGATGAAATCAAGAAGAAACGACCGCATTTGAAGAAGAAAAAAATCCTGTTTCATCACGATATTGCACCAGCTCATTCATCGAACATTTCACAAACAAAACTATAAGCGCCAGAATTTTGGCTCGTGAACATAATTTCAGCCGATCTTCAATGCAAATAGTGTTAAAAGAAGATTTGGGAATGACACCATTCAAAAAACAAATTATGGAAATGATAGCCACTTTTTGTTGGACAATAGCAAGATTTTTGGTATAGAGAGAGCTATCATGACAAGAAAAAACAAGGAAGACAGAAAGCAAAAATGCAAAGAGATGCTACGCTGGCACGTAACTTCAAATTTCGTTTTTTCCGACGAGAAGTTATTACTTTTGCAGCCAAGTTTCAATGCACAAAATGATCGTGTTTACGCAATGGCTAATTGAGGACATTCCTGAAGATGATTTAGTTGTTGAACAATTTCAGAATGTATCAAAAGTCATGGTTTGGGGCGCCGTTTCGGCCGACCACAAATTTCCTTTCTTTCTTGTATTCGTTGAAAGTGGCGGTAAAATCAATGCATGTGTGTACGAAGAAGAAATATTGCGTACAAAATTATTGCCACACGCAAAAAATTTTTCGTAATGAAACATGGGTGTATCAGTAAGTTGGGGCACCGTCACCTTGGATTATTTTGTCTTGGAATACATGGAATCAAAGCCAAATGATCTCAAGATTACGAAAACACAACAGAAAATGCATTCAAAAGGAAAATCGTCAAAATTCCCTCAATATTGCCGGTGTTAAAAATTGCTTGCGCTTCATTTTTCTGTATTTTAGATTGATCCACTTATAAATCTTTTGAACACGTCGAACACCAACAGATAAATTGTTTTCAGCCTTTTATTGCTTAGCAGACTTGGAACTGTTCGCCGCACTTCGAATTAAAAGCCGTTTTTGCTCCATTGATACGCTTGATGGCCGACCGGTGTGCCGATTTTTACCATTATTTTCGCGATTTTTGAGAAAATTTCGCACAACTTTTTCACTTCGGATCACTACCTTGGCAATCTGAACGTTTGACAACGATGTATAATCTTTTAATGTGGAAATTTTGGATTTTTCCGCATCGGTTAATCATTTGCTGTGTCCCATTGTTATTTGATTGAATTTTGGTTGACAAATGCATCACAACTATTGTGGAATTGCACTAAAAGACTTGAAATGGATGAATAACGGTGAATTACATTAACACAGATCGAAAAATATAAACAAAACTGTCAAATGTGCATGAAACAGTGAGCTCGTCAAAAATTAGTTCGCACTTTTTGGGTGCAAAAAATCAGAAAAATAAAAGAAAATCGAAAAAAAAAAAAATTTCGATCAAAACTTTTCGTGATGTATTTGTTAAGAGTTGATAATAAAAGGGACCAAAAACCAGAAATAAATCTTTAAATTTACTTGATTTTTTTCAAAAAATGTGAGATCGGCTAAAATTAGTTCGCGCACTGTATATTGTATAGTCAATAATAATATGAAACTCAATATTTTATGATAACAAACTTGAAAAATAGAAAATAACTCAATTTCAATGGCGTTTCATATAAGATTCAAGCAATTATATCTATATTCTTCAAAGTTTCCAAAGTTTCCGATTTTCCAGGCTTTCAAAAAGCTGCGTATACACGTTGAGGCAGAGTTTGCTTTTTATGTTTGTAATTCACAAGAAACGAACTTTGTTTTCTTATAATAATATAATCTGAATCAATTTAAACTAAACAAAAATTTTGACTGGTAAATGATTGTGGACAACTTGCCAAACTACTTTCGAGAAAGTAAATTATCACACCAATAAACGAAATACTACCTACAATTCACTTGACATGTATATTACTATAGTAATTGAAAATTAATTTAAGACAGATTTAAAATAAAAAATGATGCAAAAGAGAATTCAAGAATTTGTTCACTGTTATGTTTGTTGTTAATTTCTCATGGTTTCTTTATACGACGAATAATAACAACAACGTTCACGTAATTCTTCTACATATTTCATGTTATGTTGATGGTGATCTTATTTATAAACTCTATAATTCAAAATTTATTTACGTTTTATTTACTGTATGGTTGAAATTTAAAAATTTTTCTGTCTTTTCAGCTGGTTTACTAGTAAGACACTAATAAAAAAAAATTCGTATTTTAATTTAATTTAGCGATTTTTGATCATATTTTTGTGGCACTCAAGAAAACAAATGATTTTTTATTTTTGCTTCAAAATATTACAAAACAACAAAATTTGTTTTCTTTTTTCAAGAAAGAAACGTGTACAGGTAAGTAAACTGAGATATAATAAATAAATGTTCATTATATTATAACAGTACCATATTCTAAAGCGACAGTTTGTTCTATTCTAAGTTATGTTTTTTCTATTTGAAGTTATTTTTTTCCACGAAATTTTGTATAACAATTTATTATTTGATATCATGTTATTATTTTACTATGATAAGTAAAATTGAACATATACTATATGGCCGATATCCAAAAACTTTCTTAATTTATGTTTTGAGGTTACAAATCCAAAAAAAACGAAAACATAGTTAGATTTTCGTGCGTTTTGCTCATAATAAAACTACTTTATTTAAAAAGAAAATGTATTACCGACATTTTGAAAAATAAATTCCATTGAATGCGGCATGTAACAAATGCCGCATTATTATTTTCTTATGTCATAGTTTAGACATAATGGTATTGTGTATTTAAAGTAGAAATTGCATGTGCTCAATGTTTTGTTTTTCTTTTCTAATAAAGCAAACGGAAAATGAATCCACAAACTTAATTCGAATTTTGTGATGTTTATTTCGAATGAGGTTGTTAAAAGATAATATATATATAATAATAATATTTCGTGCGTTTTGTTAATAACAATTTACCAAATTATACATTTTTATTTCTGCATTTTACGTTGGTCTAGATAAATTTACATAAAGAAAACTTGTATTTTCTATCTTTGAATAAAATTCTTCATTGCTGGTAGATTGATTTTGTTCGTTTTTAGCCCTTTAACGCGTAGTTCTGCCTTTAAGCAGGTTTCATATTATTGCCTCTAACGGCCAATGTTTTTGAATTTTTATAATGGAAAGGATATTCATTTGATAAATCAAGTTTCACACTTCACATCGACATGCATATTGTCTCTTTCTGACGAGGGTTAAAATTCAAAATTAATGTTTTTTTCCAAATAAAAACGTTTTCAGAAGTTTTGAAACACTTATTTTTACTCTGCTCTTCTTCCGAGCATTGCGTGATCAAACTGAGCTTCTCTGTGCGAATAATCTGAGACTCTCAAAAATAGAACATAATAATTATTCAAATAAACAATGTCATTATTAAATTCTGCGATACTAATCAGCTATATTTTACTTTTTATTTTTTTTTTTCTTTTACTCATAGACTAAACTACCTAATTACTGAGTCAGTAATACTAACTCATGCGCGTCATAAAAACTTATTCTTATATGAAATAATCACGATAATGGATTCATATAATAGTTTGGGAAACCGTTTCTATTATGACAACGAAGCGTATATTCAATAAATAACTGTAACATCTTATCGATATAATACTATAAAAGGGCTGAAACTATTTTCTACTAATTCTCAATACGGTGAAACCTCCATTTGAGTGACACAGAGAACATAATTTACGGATCTGTCCTCCCGAAATAAAACTGTTTTTTTGATTTTCATTATTGTTGTTTCTAAAACTAAAGATATGAAAAGTGATATTGGAAGTATTTACAGTGATCTTGTTGGATCCTCTCTAAGATCATCTCGTGCTAAATATATAAAACCATCACCAAGATCTATACATGGTAGTAATAATAGTACCCGTAGAAATCGAATGAGGTATTATTGATCGAATGCTTTATTTTGATATATATTAGTAAATAGTAAATTGACACCAGTTATATTCACGCCGATATTCAGTGATATAATGATATTTGGTCATTGTTTTATTGTTAGTATTCGGTCAATGGTCACCATGGCAACATGGTAACATATCAATATATACTACACAAGTTATATGTTATTAGAACGTTGTTTGTTCTATTGAATTGATGTTTGATTTTATTCTTTATGAGAAGTTTTTTGTCTAATCATTAATTAAAGTGAATTCTACGGAATTTTCCTTTTTAAAATAAAAAAAAGGACTTTTAATAAAAAACAATACAATATACTAGAGAATAACCTCGAACAAATTTTGAATATGATTAGTATTAAGTATGATTTTATTTATAATTTGAAAAGAAATGCATAGTGAAAATAAGATTTGCTTTTTCCTTTTACCAGAATGCCAATAGATTCTCAAAAAAGGGATATTCAATTGACTAAAAAAGCAAATCCTAATCATACAGACTATGCGTATCGTGAGGCCGTGAACCGACTAAAGGTAAGAGACTTATTTATTTTATATGGCCGATTGTAATATAATATTGTCTAATCACGCATTCCTGTTTTTTCTTTTTATTTTAATTCTTATTTTTTGTTTGTACTTTTGTTTTTGTTTTTTATTTAAGTTGATATCTTAAGATATAGCCAATATTATTTAAATTAATTTCAGCAGATTTATTCAAGCAATTATTTTAAATTTATAAGAAATTGAAAAAAAAAATAATTATTTCATATGAATATTATAAAACTTTAAATTTTACAAAAATATCGTCCAAAGATAAAAGAAAATATTTTTTTGCTAAAATAAATACTCCTATAAAAATTGTATTTTCATAATCGGTGAATGTCTAACCGCACAATTTCTGAAAAATTGAATGGAAATCATACCATTGCTTCTTGAAAAGTTGTAAAATGCCAAAAAAAAAAATGTTTGCATTTGTTCAACACAGATGAATAAGTTCAGTATTATGCAGTACATAAAACTATAAGGTGTGTGAAAGACTATAAAAATTTTGAAATCAATAATCACCAATAGCACAATAATTCTCAAAAAATCATTCATTTAGAATTTTTCAATTATCGAAAATATTGTTATGCTTTAGTTGATGTTAGTATAAATCCATAAATTAGGACTCTCATCTATCAAATCGAAAACAAATTGTGAATATTCGGGTTTTACCCCCCCCCCCCCTGAAATTCTCCGAGAGGACCCCCCTCGAATTTTTCAAATACTAATATTGAAAAGGTCGTCGATTTTGAAATGGAAGTTGAAGAGCTGAAAAAATGGAATAATTCTAATTCAAAAACAATTACATTAGTTTATTAGTTTTTACTTTTTTTAATACTTCTTAAAAACATGATGTACAATTAATACTTCTTAACAAAATCATTTTATACTGCACACGTGCACACAGTAACTAATTTTATTATTGTTCTCAATATGCATGTATATATGCTGTCTATTGCCAGTATTCAAAAATTGGTTGAAGTTTCCACTAGTTTGTGTTTGGAACATTTGAAGCTCCAATTGTAAAGAAATCACTTTCACCCATTTTACTATTCTATAGATTTACTACAAGATCGATTGTCATACTTTGTACACCATATCGTGTTCCAGTGCCAGCCAATTAGTTTGTAACCTTGTAGAAGTTTTTTTTAGCTCTTCAACTTCCATTTCAAAATCGACGACCTTTTCGATTTTACACCCCCCCCTCCTGCGATTCCTAACCTTGCCCATATATGCGTTGAAACAATTCTCTATTTTATTTTTATATGCATATTAATTGCACCAATGACGCAAGAATTAAAATTATTCAAGTTATCGTCAAGTGAGTCACTAGATAACAACAAATTGCAATCAATATTATTGAAATAATCATTATTCACATCATAATTTGTATTTCTAAAATCAAGATATGTTACAAGATTGGATTTATTTTGTCTATTATCAGTCTGATTTCCACATATGACAATCTCAATTGACTTATGATGCGACGGGTGGGCCCTACTTTACAATTAAGTACAGATAGTTCAAATTCCCACCGCTTATAAGAACAATACAGTTCTAATGCAATTCTTAGTGGCGCACTTATGAGTAATTTGTCTTAGGCGCAATGCTCGTTATGATGTATATATAATACTCAGTATTTGTCCAAAAAATATCACTATTCAAGCAATATTCCTATACTTAGACATTGGACTGAATCGACATAAAATTGTAAGATGCCCTCCAGCACGTAAGCGTTTGAAGCTGTCACCGCACACATTAAATGTGAACACAGTCACCAACACAATTGAATATTTCGGCAGTATCCATTCAACATGCGTATGATGACAACTTCACTGCGTAGAGGGCATACCAATATTGTTCACTCTAAGAATATTCATCGTTGATAACAAATCTGGATCATTAGTCCAAACTAAATCCAACATTCTACCATTTCCATGATGATTGTCCTACACATTGGTGGCCCGGTAAAATGCCATCACAAATTGACTTGATTTTTACAAATAATCTCGCGCGCGTTAATACTTTTGGTCATTTTCCGTCCGGTATTTCATTTCATGACTTGTTATTGTGTTCATACAATATCAAGACTGAAAAAATCGATAAAAATATTGTCATTAGCGGTAGAAAATTTGATGGCATTGATTTCAATGAGCTCGCGCGTTGTTGTCGATCATTGAATTGGAATTTTAACCAATGTCAGAATGTTGACGATATGGTTTCAACGCTTAATGATAATATTCTGTATCTCCTTAATCGCTTTGCACCACTCAAATCGCGTCGCGTACGTCACTCTCCCAAGCACTGGTTTAATAATGATATTAAACATGCTATGGATGAAAGAAAAGCTGCTTACGATCATTGTAGATCAAACAATCATAGTGATGCAGTTACTCATGAGCAGTTACTTTACATCTATAAGGAAAAAGCCAATAGAGTCAAGTCTCTGATTAATTCTAGTAAAAAGAAGTCAACGGTTGAGAGATTCAATGAGGCTAACTCCATGCGGTCTAAGTGGAGTATTATTGAATCGCTTGGTTGTTGCAAATCTAGCAAGGATGACAGTAATGATTCAGAAATTTTAAATAATTATAATCTTAACGATTTCAATGAATTTTTTGCCTCAATTCACTCATCCCAAGGGGCTGACCTTAATAATTTATCCCTACCTACAAACATCCTATCCACTTTTTCCTTTCAAGAAATATTCTTTGATGAATTCGTTTATGCTTATAAGCAAGTTAAAAGCAACGCTATTGGAGACGATGGCGTACCGCTTAAATTCCTCCATTTAATCATTCCAATAATTTTCAATCATGTTATTTTCATTTTCAATTATTGCATTTCTCATAGTGTTTATCCAGCTGATTGGAATAAAATCATCATTAAACCTCTCAATAAAGTTCCAAATCCCACTTCCGTTTCAGAATATAGACCAATCAGCATTATTTCTGTCATTCCAAAAATCTTCGCCGTTCTACTGAATAATCAGGTAACTGGTTATTCAGAGTCAAAGCTGCATGAGCGGCAGTCTGGTTTCCGTAGAAATCACAGTTGTACCACCTCACTTTTGAACATCTCTGAGAGTATCAGATCGTCAATAAATCGCAAGAAAATTGTCATTTTTGTATCGCTCGATATAAAAAGTGCATTCCCGTCTGTTCCGCTTGATGCTCTTTTAAAAGTTTGTGAAGCATACGGTTTTTCTAATAACGCTACGAAATTAACCAAATCAATTTATAAAAATATTCAACAAAAAGTTAAAGTCGGTAATAATGAATCGGATTTTATCGCGATCAATAACGGTGTTCTTCAAGGTAGCAATTTCGGTCAAACATTTTTCTCGCTTTATTTTAACGACACGCTTAACATTTTTGAAAATATGACCGGTCATTTATTCGCGGATGATTGTCAAGCTCTTATTGAAGTTGAGTTTGATCAAATAAATACCGGTATTGAATTAGTAAATTTGGATCTCGCAAAATTAAATGATTTTATTAAACGTCGCGGTATGAAATTAAACGGTTCTAAATCGAAAGTAATGATCATCGGTTCTAAATATCACACAAGTCGGTTAAATTTTGATGCGATCAATGATGTGAAAATTGGTGATGAAAAACTTGAGTTCTGTAAGTCAATTAAAAACCTTGGTGTTATTTTTGACGAAAATCTCTCTTTCAATGAACATGACAAGTGTAAATTGCAAAATGTGTATGGTGTGTTAAATCGCATTCGGCACACAAAGCATTTTATACCCAATTATATCAAACGTGATATGGCTGCGGCGCTCATTGACCCCATTATGTATTATGGGAATGTAGTAACTTATGGTTGGGGTGCACATAGCACTCTAAATCAGCTCAATCGTGATCTCATCGCTGACAACGATAAGATTAGATATGTTTTCGGATTAAAGCGTAGTGAACATGTTACTGAATACCGTGAGCGTTTGAATGGTTTGACGCCTGAAAGTAGAGCAAAGCTTTAATTGGCCGTCTTAATATTCACGCAGTTGTCAAAAAAGGCTCCTAAATATCTGAATCACATGTTTATTCGAAACGGTGAATCGTCGCGTTATCCAGACAACCTTCGCGTTAATTTCAATCCGCGTACCGCATTTGACACACGTGCATTCAGTTTCTCTGCAATTAATTTTTGGAACAGTTTACCGGTTGAAATTAGAAACAATGATTCGTTAGCTTCATTTAAAAACGCGTTAAAAAATCACCTACGGTCCGTGCAATAATATAAAAATATAATCTAATCTTCATTCACTCGGTGGTTTGTCGTGCAATTTCTTTTCCAATTAGTTTTAAGCTATTTCTCTCTCTTCTATCCTTTCTCTTCTATCCTTTCTCTTCTTTTCTTTACACTTTATTTTTACTGCTTTATTCATCATTGTTAACGTAATTTAATTTTAAGTGAATTTATTATTGTATTTCCCCTGTCTCTCCAGAGGCAGGCCGGTTTTACCATGGTTTTCCGGATCCAATCTTGGTATTGAAGCTTCACTTTAATACCATCCCACCCCTGATTGTATTCTCTTTGCTAAAGTCGTCCATGGGCGGAATTTATGTCGCATTGGGTCTTTGACCAGCATGTTTACTAGCTTGCTAGTGAACACATATTGACATAAATTTAGGTTTCGTAATAAATAAAATAAATAAAATTAGAAAATCCATTAATCTGCGACAAACCAAATTCATGGAAGGAATCAAAATAAATAATTCCTTCCGTGAATTGATTGGATAGAAAATATTTGGATTATCAAGGTCATTCGAAGTCGATAATAGAGCTGTTCACTGAACCGTTAATTTTCGTTCGAGTTCGTTCGAATTTTAACCGAATATGAACAGGTCATTTTCAATTCTGAACAACTTGAACCGAACTTGAACGAATATGAACACAATATATTCAAATTTGGACAACTTGAACTGAACTCGAACGAACATGAACAAACAAAATGATTCCGAAGGTTGTTCAATTAATTCAACTGGTTCATAAATACGATCTGTTCCTGTTCGTTCAAATTCTACACACTTCACGCCATCTATACGATTTATCAACGTATGAATTTCTTGCATGAAAGCGATTTATCAATGTACATTGTCTATATCAACGGAAACGGCAAAAAGATACGATTTGTCGTTTGCGTTCCGTAATGGTGTTTGTGCCATTCAGTGTATAAATGATAGAGATCACTTTCCGTAGTCCATTAATTGATCGTTGATGTACTTGCTCACGGCATAGAAGTCCACTTTCTCAATTTTGTTTGATATTAATTTAAATTCACATCGTTCTCGACTAGAGATGGCGTAAGAGACAATGAATCACTTTGCTGAAGCGACTTCGGCACTGCTTCATTTTCTGAGAAAAAAAACTGAACAATAGTTCGGTTGTATTTGAAAAATAGGAATTTTCGATATAAACAAAACCTATTCGAAATATTGTTTCTTACTTAATTGTTGTATTGAACAGTTCAATTTGGTTCAGTTAATTGAACGATATTTGAACGAACATAAACCGAACTTTGAACATTATGAACAAATTGAACTTGAACTCGAACGAACATGAACACTCTTTTTTATCTTTCGAACAACTCGAACCGAACCCAAACGAACATGAACCATTCTAGGAATGAACGGTTCATGTTCGGTTCATAAGCAGCTCTAGTCCATAACAAGTTAGGCAAATTAAAATCGCCAGATACAATAATCGAATCACCACAACCAGAATTGATGAATAAAGACTTCAAACACACAAACAAATACAGGAGTTATGATACCTCTCAAAGTAAATCGTTTACACTAATATTGATGTAAACGCAACTTGTATATTTGCAATCGCCAATACTTTTATACGTAAACGATTTACTTTGAGGAGTAAACGTGCCCAATACACCAACGTACAGAGTATTTTAACTCCTGTATTTGTTTGTGTGAAGCATTAACAATATTCACAAAAATCAGAAATGGTGAATTTGGTCTAATATTCAATTCAACCAAATAATACTTTCTATGATCTATGTTAATGCTAACACATATAATTTCAGCACCATACATTTCACCATCAAAAATAAATTGACCATTCAATGACTTATGAGTGGCGATCAAAACGCCACCACTATGAGATTTCTTAACAATATGATCTCTCTCTGTATGTTCTGATCGATCACAACGAAAAACATCATAGTCAATCGGAAAAATTTCATTATTATTGATGGTACTGTGCAAATGTGTTTCACAAAGCAAATAAACTTTGAGATCATTAACAAGTATATTTGAAAAAAATTCCGATACCTTTGTTTTTATTCCATTAACATTGCATGTATAAAAATGATGAAAATCCTTTAATAAATACATTGAGTCAATGGATTCTGAAAAAGCTGGTGCATTTGGAACGGAACAAATTTCTGATTATGTTGGCCAGAATTCAAAAATTGAGGAAGATTTATTGGGTTCATCAATTGATGATAGTGTATAGAAATCGTATTTGGAAAGTGATTGGATTGATTCCGAAAAGGAAAACTTTTCAAATACTGATTATGCTGATTCTGACTAAATTGTTGCTGTTCTTGAAATTGATTTCGTTGCTGATAATAATGTTTACGACCATTACTATTATTATTGTGAACATGGTTCTGATTATTTTCATTATTCACTTTGAATTATTGATTTTATTCTGATTATTCTTTAGAATTAACTTTTTTTACACGATGATAATGATCCTTTCAATAGATGAATTTTGATTACTAACACTCAAAAAATTTTTAGTTGACTTTTTGTTCATTGGTTTACTGCAATTATCAGTAACATTATTATCCGGATTCATTTTATTTTAGCTTTTTGTTCAAATGGTTTAACAAAATAATTTGGATCGCAATTTGAAAAATCAGCCAACAATTCACAAATCTCTTTATTCAATATTGAAACTTTGAAACTTATACATTTGTTTTTCTTATTTATACGTTTGTTCGCAAGATCAACCTTATAAGAATCAGAACTGATATTAGATTTTTCAGAAATCAATAAAACTATATCATCAGGCTTGAAATTATTCGAAAACTTTGAAATATGTAAAGAATAAACTCCATTTGAGGCAGAGATAATGGGTTTTTTTTAGCTAATTCCGGTTGTACTGGATTCTCACTACTCTAGTAGCAAGTTAGATCGTACTTAGCACTTATAAACTGTTTCAGTTTAGCAATTTCGTTATGAATTTTCCCAATTTCCACAATTATATCGAATTTATGTGTAATGACCGTTTCATTTGCTGATTTCTTGAATGCAATGAATCTATTCATAATGTATGGCAGCAAATGGCAAATCAACACTAAAAACACTCTTGAAATTGTCAAATTTTATTGGGTTCATTTTTAATTGACCTCCAGAATTAATTATTATTAATTATCACTCCATAGAGAGCAAGAAGGTCTTTCACCATAATATCCTTGCTATCTCTATTTCGCATACATTCAACAAATATTTTATTATTGCAAAATGTATTACTTGTGGCATTGCCAATGAAATTACAATTACAACAACAAATTCTTGCAAATGAATAAAATCAATTTAATTGAAATTTGAAGAATTATTTAAGAAAACTTCAACAAAATCACAAAATTTTAATACAAAATTCACAATAAAACTACTTTTGGAAATTTAAAAGTTTCGAGAAATATTTTAATTTCGAGAAAAAAATTGAAACAATAGAACGATAAATGTGAGTGTTTTGACAGAAACATAAATTGACTTAGCAGTTTTCGAAGAACCCCCCATTTTTTGCAGAAAAGAAATAAATGATACTTTCATAAAGCAAAGGATTTCCCAATATAAATGGGCAAATTTTCATGCTCTCATTCTATTCAGACCAGACTTGTATTCAATATGTTATAGCAAAAAACGTACTTACATTTCAATGCTTTGCTTCACCCTTCAAAATAGCTAAATTACAAGTCTTTAACTGAGAATTTAAAAGAAAAATATAGTGAAGTAAACTAATCTATCGCCGAATTCGAAAAAAGCTATTACATTTTCAAAAACATAATCATTTTGATTGAATAAACCCAGAAATGTGCAAAGAACCTGATGAAATTTCTTGAATATTTGAGGCAAGGCCTGAAATAACCGGACCTTCTACTGGTTTTTGGATCCTCTAAACAGAAAAGTGCTGTTCTAATTTGAAAATTGGGATCCTAATAAATGTCCAAATAAAATAGCAATGTTTCATATTAATGCAAACAAATCTGTGATATATAGAATTCCAACCATGGTTGTAAACTTCACAACTTTCGTTGGAAATATGACATTTGAACGTCGATTATTTTTACACTATTTCTCAAATTTTGAAGGTGATCGCGGTTAGAATTCCAAAATTGTTTTTAAAAAGCCACCTTACTACATGGATCAAAAAGTCCACAAGATCTTCAATAGATGACGGCAAAGAAATTTTCCATATCATTTTTAAGAAGTACCAACCTTTAAATCTATCATGTCAAATTTCATGAAATTTTGTTCATTTGTTTACAATTATTCATCTGAATAAGTGAAGTAAATTTTGATTTTTTTAACAATGGAAAAAACAGAATTTTCTGCTCATAAAACATTGTTTTTTAATGAGAAAAAATACTGCCCAAGCGCTGCAAGGGCTGAAAAAGTGTTATTTGGAATCTGCTCCGTCACAATCAACCGAAGAAAAGTGGTATAGAGAATTTAATTGTGGCCGTGCAAGCACCGAAGGCGCTGAACATTCAGGACGACCATTTGAGACAGTAGTAGTAGTTGTAACTCCAGAAATTATATAAAAAAGCTACCGTATCGTTATGAAAGATCGCAAACTGAAATTGCGTGAGATAGCTGATACTGTAAACATCCCAATGAGCCACAATGGTGATTTGTAATGAAATTTGTATGGAAGTATGCATATTGTATCCATATTATCCCAATGAGCCATTTGTATTGTTTTTATGCATATTTCATGCATAAAATGTAATGCTTTTTTAATTTTTTGTATGAAAAATGTCCACCTCATAGGCATATTATTATTAATAATTATTATTAATTTTGTATGCACTTAGTATGCCGTTCAAAGCGATCAAAGACACAACAATCGGCTGGAAAAGTAGTTTTTGGGATGCACATGGCATAATAATGATTGATTACCTTGAAAAAGGTACAACAATAAACGGCGACTATTATTATAACAGAACTGAATCGATTGGAATGCGAAATAAAGATAAAACGGCCCATTTAGCGAAGAAAAATTCATTTTTCACAACGATAATGCACCGTCTCACACCTCTTGGGAATCGAGGGCGAAATTAGATGATTTGGGCTACGAAGTAAATAAATGTTCAAAAAATATATGTTTTTTATTGAAGATCTTGTGGACTTTTTGATCCATGTAGTATATTCATGATTCGAAGACATAAACTAGTTAAACATATAATTTTTTATTTTGCAACTTGGAATTTGCCATTAAAATCATAAATGAGTATTATTAATTAAATGTTGAATGCTTTCGTCCGTTCTTTAGTATTTGTTTTGTTCTATTCGAAGATAGAAAAGCGGAGTCGATATTTAAATTATTTGCAAAGTAAAGCGAAAACAAAAACTCCTCGGCAAACCATTTTGAATCCAATGAAAGTATAATTTTTAGGTATTTTTGTCGTAAATTACTTGACTGGCTGTTCAATTGAAAATGGCACAAAATTTGCTGAAAGTTGGCTGACAATCGACATACAGTCATAGTAAATCAGTCACATATTTTTCTGAAGAATAGACAATCGGGTACTTATTATTATTATTATTCATTTAGCTTTCGCTTTTTTGCTTGTGTCATACAATTATTATTTACATTTATTTTGTATCATAGTATTTGATCTATTTTATGTTTGTTTTATATGCATGGCAAATCTTTTTAGTGTTGAGCAGTAGAGTCAAAAAGTGGAAAAACAATTTTCTTTATATCGAAAGAAATTTTTTCACTAATTCTATGTAATACATCTATTTTACTGGCAATTTTAGTAAATAAAGTCATTTCCGTCCATTTGGAATGCCAAATATTTTATTACTTTTACTCGTTCTATTGACTGATTTTCGATTTTTAATTTCGAAATTTAAATCATTTTTGGACTCTTTATTAATCAGAATCCATTTACTTTTATAAGCATTTAATTTTAATTTATTTTCATGCAACCAATTTTCGATTTTTTTCATTTCACGATTTGCTATTGCCAGAGCTCTTTGAACATATTTATGTTTGATAATGAGGGTAGTACCGTCAGCAAAAAGAACAATTTCACTAAGATCTGTTACTTCTGTAATGTCATTTATATACAGTAGAAACAGATAGACACTTAACTGGGTACCTTGTGGCAACCCAATTGGTACTTCCATTTCATTAGATAAATAACTCTTAAATTTTCTATGTTCTAATAATTAAATAATTCCCATTTTTTCTAATTTGTCAAACATTATACTTCTATCAACTGTTTCGACTGCTCTCTTCAGATCAAGAAAAACTACTACTATTTTGTCACCATTTTTTCTACTTAATTTCCAGTCCTCGATTAAACTAGTTAAAACAGTTCTAAATGAGTGTTTTTCCCTGAAAACTGATTGGTGTTCATCGAATAAATTATTTTCATTTATATATTTTGGAAGTTGTTCTCATACCAGACATTCGCAAATTTTTTCATCAACTGGAAGTTCGTTAATCCGTCTGAAATTGCTAGCTATTTTCGTATTTGAGATTTTGGGGATTCAGGTTTGCTTTTAAACCGATAAATCGGTTATAAATATTCAGATACTTTACTGTGGCAGATAGAGAGAGGGTAGCATAAATAATAAGGAAAATTATCTCTCTAAGGGATAGAATATGAGAATGGGGAAGAAAGAGATTAAGAGGGAAAGGAAAAAAAAATGGGAAGAAAGGGAAAATATGAGAAAAGTAGATTGAAAAAGAGTGGAAAGAGAAGAATAAAGTTAAAAATACTGAGTTCAAACATACTGAGATAATTCAAAATGTATACGATTTTAATGCAATAGACTAGTTATAATAAATTGTGATTAATAAAATAATTACAACTCATACTAATTGAATTTTAAATTTTTCTATTGAACTTTCAAAGTCAATGTTAGTTGATTCCTACAGTGCTGCTAAATCAAATACTAGGCGATCAAACCACGATGACGACATAGATAATATATCGGTAATAATTCTAATATTATATTTTTCTAATATATATATATATATTACACTGTGGAACACAAAAAAAAAAACCTAAAGTGCGCATATATCAGATTTGATAGCTGTTGGTTATACAAAAAATGCCGAATACTCAGTTTCACAAGATCAATTCGAATTCTTGAGAAAAAAAATTGTCATGGTTGAAAAATCCGAAAATACCAGCAATTTTTTTTTCTTCAAATTTTGATGATTAATTCATTGTCCATATTTATTGAAAACAACATACAAAATTTGAATAAAGCGAATAAAAAACTATTTTGAAATATTTTTCATGAAAAAAAAATCTTTGAAATTTTATCATTTAACTCGGATCGCTGTCTTTTCGTTACATGCAAAAGAATTTCAAAAGCACAGAATGATTGGAAAATTCAAACCGAACTCGGTGAAAATTTGCGAATCATGTTTTTTTCGAATAAAAAATCATATAAAAATAAATTGAATTCACAAAATTTCCGCGATCCGAGTCAAATAATGAAATTTCAAAGATTTTTTTTTTTTCATGAAAAATATTTCAAAATGGTTTTTTTTCGCTTTATTCGGATTTTGCATGTTGTTTTCAATAAATATGGACAATGAATTAATCATCAAAATTTGAAGAAAAAAAAATTGCTGGTATTCTCGGATTTTTCGACCATGACAATTTTTTTTCTCAAGAATTCGAACTGATCTAGTGAAACTGAGTATGAGGCATTGTTTGTATAACCAACAGCTATCAAACCTGATAAATGCGCACTTTAGGTTTTTCAAAAAGTTCGGTTTTGTTCCACAGTGTTATGAATACAGGGTGGCCCAGTGAAACTTTCAGTTTCATATTTATTCCCCACAAATTTTTATTTCATGTTTTGGTTTTGATTTTTCCTCCATTTTGGCGGACTGCCAATCGCAAGCGTTGCGGAAACGATTTACACGCGGCATTTCGCTGGAAATATCGTTCCAAATTTTGACGATATTCCTTTTGAATGCATTCACTGTTGTGGTTTCATAATCTGGAGATCATTTAGCTTCGATTCCATGTAACCCCACACAAAATAATTGTTCGAACAGATCTTTTTTTGCCCAGTTTTCGCTACACATCTACATTTCAACGTTCCTTGTATCGTTTTTTGGTGCGCTCAATAAATCTCATGTTGATATAGTCGGTCTTCTGAAAAATCTCAACTTGTCGCAAACCTTTTTTATGCAAATTCAAAACGAGTTGACGTTTCACATTGCTATTGCAAAGTAAAAAAGAACTGCACAAAAATGTGCATCATCACAGTGGATTGCCAAAATATGAATAAATATAACGGTAAACAAATGGGTGATTGAAAAGCTATTGTATATACCTAGGTGCAAAAAAAACCGAAAGTTTCATTGGGCCGCCATATAGGAAACAACTTTTGTTCAAAAATCAGATTTTGGAATTTATTCTGCATAAAATTTATCAAAACACAATTTCTTTTAATATTTAATCTCTATCGCGGAGTTATAAATAATTTCTAGTAGATAAAAGCACATTCATATTTTAATTGTATTATAACTTAATTAGAACCAGATTATTACATGGGGTGACAAAGGTTAAATTAATAATTATTACAAAAATATTTTATTTTATAACTTACATAAAAGGGAAAACCAAATTTGACGGAAATTTCAAAATATGTGCCATCAATGGGTTTAAAACGGTATTGTATCCCGTATTCGGTTTCTGATACTGGCATCCAAACAAGTAAACCAAAATCATCTGAATTACCTACATCACTTAAACCATCAAGTCAATTTATATCTCATGGTAGAGATGTTTCAGTAGTTAAGCCCAGTAATGACTTATTTCAATTTATTGAGAGGCAAGAAGGTTACATCGAACAGCTTGAACGGGAATCTCATTTTTGTCGGGTAAGTCAATGTCGAAATTGAATTGAATTGAATTGAATTTGTGGCGCAACTCTAGTGCATGACATAATTGTATTTAAATTATGAATTAAACAGCAAATATTATCTTATACTAGCATGTATAAATACATTTAAATTTACAACTCTGCTTTAAATTATCATCATACAAATAATGAGAGGATACTATCAAGTTTATGTTCACAGATTCATATCTGTGATAACGATAGTGTCCACATTGAATATATTGACTGTATAGATGGCGAATGTGTGTCGATAATGAGACATTTCCTATACAAACGTACACGTATTATTTGTGGTCGTTGTCTCTGTCCATATATAATAGGGTTCATCGAATTTTAAAAAATGATCAAACGAATAGTGTGGAAATGAATCTCAGCATAAAACTGAACAATCTTTGTTCCGGGACCACCACGAAAAGATCATCCGCGAACACTCCGTTCCAATTTTTAATTTGAAAATCCCAAGGGGGGACCCTTGGTAAACGATTTTCATAATTCCATTCAGGAATTTCTTTAAACGATAGATTTTGTCGAATAAAGAAACTTTTGTTCCGGGACTAACATTGATTTCTCGAATATAATTGGATGTAGGGTGTGACATTTAGTTTTGAGGGATATTTGTCTTCAAAAAAGCATTTATTTCAATAATAAAGTGAATGAGTACATTAACCAATGTATTCGCCATCTTTAGTTATAACTTCGCGCCACCTTTCAGGAAGTTTGTGAATTCTGCGTGGAAAGAATTCCTCATCTTTTCAATCTATCCAATCAGTAATTTTGATTAATTGCATTCGGTAGCGATCAGGTGTAACCGTTTCATTTGGATTTAACAGCTCATAATACATGACACTTTGGTGATCCCACCAAACATACAGCCTAACCTTCTGACAATGAATGTCTCGTTTTGATTGCGAAGGTTCTGGTTGGTCTGGCTTTACATTTGAGATTATCATAATAGATTTTTCATCGCCAGTAACAATTTGAATCAAATAACTATGTTTTTTGTTCTCGGCATATTGCCGTTTTTTGCATTTTTCAATTCGTGCTCTCAATTGATTTTGGGACAGTTGATGTGACACCCATTTTCTCAACTTTAGGATCTTTCCCATTGCAAGCAAACGCACAGTAATGGTTTTTCGGGCGACATTAAACTCCACTGCAAGTTCTTTTTGCGTTTGATATGGATTTTCATCGGGTAATGCTTGCAATTCTGCATCTCCAAACTTTTTTGGTTGACCTGGCCGTTCTTTTTCTTCCTTGTCGCTAATGAAGTGTCGAAACCAGTACTCACGTGTTCTAATTGATAGAGTATTAGAGTTTCCAATAGCATACGATAACTTCCAGCAGAATTTTTCTTTGAACTAAAAAAGAGAAGCAAAACTTCTCGCAAATGCTGTTTTTTTGGCACGTATGCTGACATGATTATAAGAAAAAAATATATGTTGTCCAGCTTTGACAAAATAACACATACCGAAAAATAATGTCAAATGATGTGACTTCCACGTGGATATAGTCCGATGCATTACAGTACAAATTACGCCATCTAGTAGTCAATCCTCAAAATTAAAACACCCTATACAATCGCTGCAGTAGAACGTTCAGCATAATTTGATGCTTTTTATTATATTTGAAGCATTCGCGTCACTATATTGTATTTGAGAAATCGATGTTAGTTCCGTAGCAAGAGTTTCTTTATTTGAGATAATCTATCGTTTGAAATGTTTTCTGAATGAATTTGTCAACATTTAGAAAATCGTTTATCAAGGCCCTTGGGATTTTCAAATCGAAAATTGAAGCGGGTGTTCGGGGGATAACCTTTCGTGGTGGTGTCGGAACAAAAGTTGTTCGGTTTTATGCCGAATCTCATTTCCACACTACCTGTTTGGTCTTTTAATCATTTTTCAAAATTCGATGCACCCTAATATATAACACTCTAGAGATAATGATAACAATTGTTTGGAAAAAAACGTATCAAACGTACTCCACGAAAAACAATATTAAATAAACGTACTCACACGCACAATAGGGTGTACCCTAGTTGCATTAAATAATATACCCTAGTTGCGCTATGGACATCCAATGTAAGCTGTAGATGTATTGTATATAAAACGACCAATCCAAGACCTACGTTGATATGAGGTAAATCAATGATCACAGTTCTCAAATTGCGTTGAAGCACGAGTGTGGTATTTTCTACGCTCGCACGAAGCATTTGGTTGAAGCAACTTTGGAAGGCACACTTTACTGACAACTTATAAAACGCAGAAAAATGATTTAATTTTTTTTGTTATGGATAGCTGAAGAAGCGTAGATAATGAAACATAACACAAGAAAATAAGGTTATGTTAACTGTCGAACAATTTCGGTTATTCGAAATCATAAATTTTTTTTATGGGAACATAACCCAAATTATGATTTCGAAAAATTTTTTGGTTATGATTTTACAATACAAAGGAAAAAACGCTAGATGGCGTTGAGCGTGACAGTCGTGGTTTTCATTTCCCTCCAATAACAAAATATTAAAATTTGTAAATTTTTCAATTTTATTCTTCTAAAAATTTTTATTTTTGTAAATTTAAATTAATCGGCGATTATTTCATCACAATTATGTGCGAAAAAGTTTAAATTTCGGTGTTATTTTCATATTTTTATATTTTTTATTTTCTCGGTACACTGTGATGATATTGTTTGTGAACAACAAGTGTCATGCCAAAGCATAAACACCGGCTTCTCATGTTTTGTTATATTTTTAGTTTAATTTGTGATTATTTCTTTGTAATTTTATCAATTATAGTGAATTTTTGGGAGATAGTGCATTTGATTTCGTATTTTCGGTCAATTTTTGATTTGATTCCACATTGTCGCGGTTTAGTCAGTGTTTATGTTTTCAGTTTGGCGCGTTCAGTAAAATCACAGTGTTACGCTTAGATTTTATTTTGATGTTTATTTATTTGTTAAAGTTTAATTTTTGCCGAATACTTTTCCGATTTTATAACTAATGCAATAATTTTCGCCGTATAATTAACATATTTTCTTTTATAAGTTTAATAAATTTTCAATAACGCAATTAATCAAACAGTACTTTTCGATCGGTGGTAAACACAATGATTGTAGTTAAAATGCAAAATTGTGATCGTGTTTAATAAAACTCATCTTTTTATTCGGATTATTTTGCGGTTCATTGGTGAGTTCGTTCCATTTTATTTTGTTCATTGGTAGCGATTGATTTCCATGGCCAATTGCGTTCGACAAAATTATTGGTGATTTTTCTCGGGTGCAGTGTGGCTTAGCACGTCCCTCACCTTAAATTTATTTTGCTCGAAACAGTAATGGTGGGCCTCGGACGAGGAAAGGCCACGGAGCTCGTCCTCTCCGGGACTTGACCGGAGCTCCACAGTTGACGACCGCTTTGAATATTGGAACAATGAATTTGAGAGGAGGTTTTGAGTTGAAGAAGCGAGAATTGGTCGATAGGGCAAATAATTTCGGTTTAGATATTTTGGCTGTGAGTGATGTGCATGTGAAAATTCAGGTAGAAGAGACGTTAGGGAATTATAGTTTGTTATACGCAAGGGGCGAATTACTACTGAAAATCAATTTTCAGTACTTTTCAGTACTTGCAAATCTCTTCAATACGTGTCAGTATTTCAGTTCATTTTTCAGTGCCTGACAGATTCACGGGATTTTATGCAATCATTTTGCATTAGTACGTGTCATTAATGAAATCGCACACAAATAGAGAACGCGAAAATGTACGATGTAATAAATGAATTTTTTTTTTTTTTTTTTCAAAAAATTTAAAATGAATGAAAAAAAATCGACAAATATAAAAGAATAATGATTTCATTTTTACGAAGGGAGAGTTTTTCTGAAATAAAATTATAAAAATGTATGAACATATTTGAACAACTAATCGAAAAAAAAATTCCATGAAAGAGAAAAAAATGTTTGTTAGAAATTGATAATTTTCGATGATTTTTTATCATAAACATTAATAGACAAACATTCACATTGAGTGTAAATTCGACTGATATTTTGACAGGTACTGAAAAATTGCTTTCAGTACGTTTCAGTATCTTTCAGTAACTGTCAGTTTTTTCAGTTCATTCAGTAGTAATTTGCCCCTTGGTTATACGCGTGTGTATAGAAGTTTAAGTTTGGATTCCGATCATTACTTAGTTGCAAGCAAACTATGTATTCCAAAAGGGATAGCGAGTGAAAATCGGAAACCAACTAATAGAGTGAAAGTTAATGAATTGAAGAATGAAAGTATAGTGAATGCATATGTAGCTAGATTAGAGGAAAAATTTGCGCAAGTTGAATTGAATGAGATGTCGAATATCAACAGTGAATGGGATTATTTTAAGAATGCAATGTTGAGTGCGGTAAAGGGATGTTGTGGAATGCATGTGGGTAAGAATGGTAAAAAGAAGACGGACTGGTGGAATGATGAGGTACAGGAAGCAGTGAAAGAGAAAAGAGTGAGATGTATGCGTTGGATGCAAAGTAGAAAGGAAGAGGACTTAGAGTCGTATAGGGAACAGAAGAGGATAGTGAAAGAGTTGGTGAGAGTAGCGGAAGAGTGCGAATGGGTGGAATTTGGTAGAGATTTAGAAGAAGCAGGGCAACAGAGGATGTTTTCACATACAAGTTTTCTGGTCGAAGGTTAAGAATATCCGTAACGGTGGTAAGAAACAAGCGCCAGGTGCGGTATTAGATAAGGCAGGGGAGTTAGTGATTGGTAGAAAGAATGTGTTGAAACGTTGGAGAGAATATTTTGAGGAACTTCTGAATGTTGATAATAGAACAGATTTGAGTGTTAGCGCGAATGCAAGTGTGAATGAAGTCGAAGAAGAAGAAATAAGCATAGGAGAGATAGAGCAGGCGGTTAGAAAACTAAGTTGGGGCAAAGCAGCAGGAGTGGATGAGATTAGGAACGAATATTTAATTTGCAGTGGTTCAGTAGGGATTCGATGGTTGCATCGGTTGTTCAATCTAGCGTGGGATTCATCAGTTGTGCCGAAAGAATGGGGTGGTGCTGTTATCTCTCCTCTCCATAAGAAAGGAAGTAATAAGGATTGTAACAACTACCGTGGAATTTCTTTATTGAGCGTTGTCGGAAAAGTATATAGTGCAATTTAAGAAAAACGTACCAGAGCTATTGTCGAATCGCTCTTGGATGAAAACCAATCGGGCTTCAGACCGATGCGCGGATGTCAAGATCAAATTTTTTGTATGAGACAACTAATAGAGAAGTTCCATGAGAGAAACAAGGATATGTATGTATGTTTTGTTGTTTTGCAAAAAGCGTATGATTGCATACCTAGAGATAAGCTCTGGTCGGTGTTGGGTGAATATGGTGTGAATGGTTCCCTGCTGAGTGCAATTAAGTGTTTGTATAGATATTGTGAAGCCGCTGTGAGAGTGCATGGTGAATTGAGTGAATGGTTTGAAGTGCGAAATGGTCTTCGACAGGGCTGTACAATATCGCCGCTTTTATTTATAATTTATATGGAAAAATTGATCAAGTCAGCTAAGCTGAGGGGTAACGTAGTTTTGGAGGGAAACATTATCTCCGCTCTTGCATATGCGGATGACCTTGTATTGTTTGGGGGCTCAGAACAAGAGCTACAAAACAGCATTAGCGATCTAGAAACAGCTTGTACGAACTCACCAATGAACCGCAAAATAATCCGAATAAAAAGATGAGTTTTATCAATGAGGCAAATTATGGTGATCGACAAAACTTAACGCCCTCTACAAACGTAAATGTGAAGACCACACTGACATTAATTTGACAGCGAATACTACAACCTTTGTTTTGAAATGTCATATTTCCAACGAAAATTGTGAAGTTTACAACCATGGTTGGAATTCTATACATCACAGATTTGTTTGCACTAATACCAATTTGCTTGAACGCGCAATTGGAATGTCACATTTACAACCAAATACGCAAATGCTTTGGTATTAGTGCAAACAAATCTGTGATGTATAAAATTCCAACCATGGTTGTAAACTTTACAATTTTCGTTGGAAATATGACATTTGAAAACAAATGTTGTAGTATTTGCTGTCAAATTAATGTCAGTGCACATAACATCAATAGATACTGTTTTCCAACTTTCTTAGTGAAGACACACATCGATATGATATTACATGTACATTTGAGTGCGATTGTAGATGGCGTTGAACTTGTGTGTGATTTAGTTTCACAATTGAAATTATATGTTAATTTGCCTCATTGGTTTTATTAAACGCGATCACAATTTTGCATTTTAACTACAATCATTGTATTTACCACCGATCGAAATGTACCGTTTGATTAATTGCGTTATTGAAAATTTATTAAACTTATAAAAGAAAATATGTTAATTATACGGCAAAAATTATTGCATTAGTTATAAAATCGGAAAAGTATTCGGCAAAAATTAAACTTTAACAAATAAATAAACATCAAAATAAAATCTAAGCGTAACACTGTGATTTTACTGAACGCGCCAAACTGTAAAGCACAAACACTGACAAAAACCGCGACAATGTGAAATGAAATCAAAAATTGACAGAAATACGAAATCAAATGCACTAAAATCTCCCAAAAATTCACTTTAATTGATAAAATTACAAAAAAAATAATCACAAATAAATATGAAAATAACACTGAAATTTGAAAACACTTTTTCGCGTAAACTTCACATAATTGTGATGAAATAATCGCCGATTAATTTAAATTTACAAAAATAAAATTTTTTAGAAGAATAAAATTGAAAAATTTACAAATTTAAAATAGTTCAAAATAGCTATGCGTTTAGAAATGCTGGTAGAAATATTGTTTGAGCAATACTTCAAAATAAAATTGCAATATCGGACAAATGAAAAAACCAATCAAATTATAATACAGAAAATTTTGAGCTGTTCAGGTGACCAAGAACGCATGCATTTGAATAGACATGAATAGTTATTTGAACATTTTTCTTCATTACGACGATAAAAATGTTTGAAGGCGTGACGTCATTTTACTTTGAAAATGACTAAAAATCCTTACATAGATATTTGCATTACCAAATTAGTGATCACTATCACTCAGCGGAAACAGTGGATATTATCAAAAAGAAGTGTAAAAAATTGATTACAAATTTAATTAACATTTTATTAATTTGTTAATTGAATGAGACTTTAATACCTAAACTGATAAATAAACTACATTTTGATTCTTCTTTGTTTGCAATCATTGAGTTTATTTTAAATTATAGTATTTTGATTGGAATGTTTCTCTGTCTTTTTTCTTTGCTATCTCCAACAAAGGGTGAACTAAACAACATTCTAAATAAAGTAAAAGACGTAATTTTGGAAAATGAAGCATTAACGGAACAAAACAGACTTGGAACAATCGCTTCTGATACATCAGATAGTGGAAGCAATGATCAAAGTTATAATAAGTCTCCACGTACAAAAATTCCATTGTCTGGGCCAAATATAGTTTTTGAGTCACGAATTAGTGAATTGGAAGCCCAATTAGCACAAGCTGATATTGACATAAAAAAACTCTCTGAGGAAAATAACAAAAATAAGCAGAGACTTGCAAATGGCGAAGGAATTAACAGCATCAATACAACCACTGGTGAAACATATATGCGACAGATTGAAGTTTTGCAAAGGTATATAAATCTGTTTTTTTGTTTAATAAAAATATTTTCAATAATATATTTTCTAGAGAAAAGAAAGACCTCGAGGAAAGTGTTCGGAAACTGGAATGTGCAGTAGATTCATTAAAAGCAACTGATGTTGAACATTTTTCAAACGCTTTGCACTCCCGAGATCTTGTTGAACAAAGTACATTTGAAAAAGCACAGTCCGATATGGAAATTCGTCGTTTACGTGATGAACTTGAAAGACAGCATGCTCGCATTCGTGAAATGCAACATGAAATGACAAAAAAAATTACTGAGGAAAGAACATTAGCTGAAAGACGATATAACTACCAAGTACAACAAGTGAATCAATTGGGTGGAGACTTAAGTAACCAATGGGAGGCGGCATCTCGTTTACAGTTGGAATTGGAACGACAAAAGCGAACTGAAGCAGATTATCGTCGAGATTTAACGCAGAAAAACTCACAAATTGAAGATCTTCGATCTGAGTTAAAACAGAAAACGGCATCACTTCTTTCAGATATAGCTCAGGTTAATGCCGAAAAGCAATCACTTGAACAAGAAATAACATCACTGAGACTGCAACTAGAACGCGCTGAACGTCAATCAAAAGTAGAATCCTCAAGATTAAATGCTGAGATTGTTTCATTGCGTCAGCGTCTAGACCGAGCTGACGCTGATTTACTTCAATCCAAACGTGAAAACTTACGATTAAGTGACCAGATTGCTAGTCTGGAAAAAGAAGTAAAAAACAACTCAATTTTAATTCACGTAGAATTTTTATAATTTGATCATTTATAACTTATTTAATCAGATCACGTTAAGCGACTTAAACCGTGAAACCAGACCAAGTAAAGAGCTTACTAAGTTAATGTCAAATATGGAAGCTAAACACGGTCAGTACATTTCATTTGCATACTTTATTGTTCATTTAATTTAAATCTATCGATTTTCATATATTGTATGAGTGGTTACACTCAAAATTTTGAAGTTTTAAAGCATTGGTGGAATGGTTTTAAAATTCCTTATATTATAATTTGATAGTGTAATGTTAAAAAATCTAAACATTCTATAGAGTATAAACTTTTTTCATTTTATTATTTTATTAGGAGTAGTGAAGTCGGATGTCAATAGTTTATCCATGAGCGATAGATATGAATTAGCTTATAACTTCATTTCGGACTAAGAATGTGATAGACCGAGAGCTGTTGAACAAGAGAGTCACTTTTTATTTGCATGGCAGATAATGCTAATATAATATGTATTTTGAAGTGAATAATCGAAATAAAAATATACTTTGCAATTAAGTAATGGATAACAGCGAACAAATTACGTAAACAATCGCGATTTCAGTGAGCTCACTATTTATTTGAGTTATCTGGCAGAAAACTCTAACATAGATAGAATATATCATCACAATGCCAAAAAAAATGCATCCCAAAACTAATTGCACTAATTGAAATCCGCGCACTTGAACTCAATTAAAAAATGAACTCTACTTACAAGTGCAGTTACCTGTATGAAATTTGTTTTGAGCATGTAACTAATGTCCATTGTGTTAGAAAAAAAATTTCATCCAAAAATTGTTTGCAATCACAATTATTATATAATTGAAAATGTACGTGAAAGAAAACTCTTGTTCAAATTTAATTTTCTTGGCAGAAATTTCTAACACATACAAATTCCCTAAAAAAAACACATTTTTTAAAATATCTGCCAAAACAAGTTTGTCCATGGCATTGTGATGATATATTCTATCTATATTAGAGTTTTCTGCCAGATAACTCAAATAAATAGTGAGCTCACAGATTGTTTACGTAATTTTTTCGCTGTTAACCATTATCTAATTGCAAAGTACATTTTTATTTCGATTATTCACTTCAAAATACATATATATTAGCATCATCTGCCATGCAAATCAAAAAGTGACTCTCTTGTTCAACAGCTCTTGGTCTATGATGGAAAACTAATGTTTAAATTACTTCTATTCCTTTTAAGATCCGTTTGTTTAAAATTAGTTTGTTGAGTATTACTTCTCTCAGTGAAAAGTTTTTTCTCGATATTTTAAGGATCGCTGCATTATCTGAAATCTCGTCAGTATCTTGTCGAGGACATTTAATTCACGTACATCTTTTCATTTCGTTCCTTTAATATGACAAGTTAATGTAATTTTGAATGTATATTTTTGTTAGTTGCTACGGTAACCGAATTGGAAGGCATGGTTGAAGGTCAAAGACAGCTCATGGAAAAACTGACTGCCGAATGTAAAGAACTAACAAATAAACTAGAGGATACTACTATCAAGCACAAGTAATTTTTCACATATTGTGTTTTATGATTTTTTATGCTATGACACGTTTGATAATTTGTTAGATATTATGTTTCTGCACGAATATCAGCAAAACTAAAGTATTTTTACGCATGTTTATTTTTATTGATAAGTCAAGGGGCGCTAATCCATCGTTTTTGAAATGCTTTAACACTGAAGCGCTATATATAAACTGAAAAACAATTAATAATCGAAACAGTCGAACTAAAATGAGTTGAATTTAGAGAAATATTTGACCACAAATGTAACCACTTTTACCGTTGCAATAGGACGAAATTCAAGTTTAGTCCAATATACGAATCTTTAAATAAAAGTAATTATATTAATAATATATTTTTAACAATAACTACACGTTCATTTAATAAGTCCATGGCCTAACATATAAATATCGATCTTCTAATAGCATCGATAACATTTCCAAAAAATACAATCTTTTTAGGAATCCTCACAGGTTTTTCGATATAGAAAAAATCTAAAAATATTTTCCCCAAATGAATATGAAATTTCGTTATGGAAATAATAATGTCAAGTGGTCCTAGTTAAGATTCCAAGGCATAATTTGATCCTTCTGCTATAAACTGCAATGATTTATTGTATACTCTACAGACGCAAAGAAGCTGTTAATATCAGTTAGGCTAACAGCCTGTTGCCATACTCTTAGGTCTGAAGGTGTTAACGGACCACAACTTTTCCGTTCAGAGCTCTCGAAAATTTAGATGTACGGACGGTCAGAACTCTCAAAAATTGTGTTGTTTGCTGTTTATACCCGGTTCTAGTAACTCATACCACACTAAACCCTTCTGATACCACCAAATACAGAGAATCATCTTGATAGCGTAAATATTTTGCTTTACTGTCAATTTTGGCGGTATGCTGCCATTCTTATACGCTTGTTTGCGCTCGGTATTAACCAAAGCAATGCAAATTGTCAAATACATAACAATATACAATATGTTAATCACATAGCGCAGAGGTAAAACGTAAATAGCTGTATTTCAGAAGCCAAAAATCTCAAACACTTTTCGTGATATTGTTTTTTAAATTAAATTGAAATAAAAATTACAATTGCAAATATTTTTCAACAACAAAGATGTGTTGTAATATCTGTTTATGTTGCTTGTGTAATACAAATTATTATATCACAATACGAAAATACGTTGTTATTTTCAAACAGTTGTTGACAAGTGTTCAAAAACTCATTTGACACAGAATGTGAAGGCGCGAGGTTGATGCGTACTTTGTGTCAGACGTGTATTTAATATATACTTAATTCTGACAGAGACGCGTAGGGTTTTGGGTTGCGTCGCTTTGGGATTAACGCAGAAATCCTTCTTCCGTACCTAGTATCAATGCGAAGCTAAGATCCCTTCTTTTTGTAATATTTGTTATTACGGCACCTAACAGCGTTTCTTCGCCAAAGGTGGTTTATTTAATTAAAAAAATTTTACAAATTTACAATTTTATTTATAAATTTAAAGTTACTCAATAATTAACCCAGCTGTAGACTATTGGTTAGCGCGCCAGGCTTGCAAGCATGGGGACGTGGGTTCGATTCTACTGGTATTCAAAATCTTTTCTATTCATTGAACGCACTCATTGATAGAGGAATTGAATACATAGTCGATATTTGAACCACACGGAGTGTCTCGGATAAGCACTTTAAAAATTGTTGGTTCAGTTTTGTGCATAACGAAGCAATTGATTAACGCACATCACTTTAATTAATTGCCTTAGCGCTTGGATTGTCGTTCATGCTTCATTCCGCAAAAAGGTGTAGCCAATTATAGGCCGAACGTTCGATTGTGGTGCAGTTGTGCCCTGCAAGCTGCTCACATACGCTTTCGAATGTAATGTTCACTGGCTGATTAAAGACTAAACACACTGAAAAATTCGGTATACCATTTAGTCTATAAACTATGATTAATGTAATATAATGTAATAATTACATCGATTCAACAATCAATTGCCAATCCTAACGATTTCGAAGCAAGTCACTGCGATTGTCAAACTGCAATATCAAGATCATATGGAACAACAATGATTAATCTATAAATTTAAACAATTCATTTAATCTTTTCTTAATCATATCAGAACTGACATTAAAGTCAATAACAAACTGGTTCGAAAGTCGACTTTTTTCATTATAATAGTTGTTAAATGTTTCAATTAAAAAATAAAATGGCATATACAGAGTCCGGCAGTAATCCTAAAAGTGATTAAATAAAGCACTTTATTTTAATTGAATTAATGTAATCCCGAAAAATAATTCGGAATTACTTTTGTGCGCTATTTAATTGTAATCCGTAAGGCGTAATCCGTAATCCGTTATTATTTTCAAGCGCTACTTTCTGACGTCACGCATAACAAAGAAAATGAATTCATATTAGCGTTGTGTGTATGTGTGTATTAGTGACTAGAGCTGATGAAAACATTGTATTGATTTCAATGATTCTATATTGAAAAAAAAAGAAAAAAAAAAATCTCGAGAAAATAAAAATGAGCATATACTTTTGATAACCATGATTGACAGAGTGAATTCTCAAAAATTGAATATTCCTGACAGAATGATAAGGAATGATTTGACCCAAATTGCGAGTGTTCCATACCTGAGAACCATATTCTAGAATTGGAATGACGAAACTAAAAAATAAAATTTTAATTGTATAAGGGTCATTGAATTCCCTTGCAAAACGTTTGAAAGATTTAGCTTTGGCTATCACAAATTCGATGTGAGCTTTGAAATTAAGTTTCTCATCCAAAATTATACCAAGATCCTTAATTTTGTCAACTCTCTCAATTGCGGAATCACCAACGGTATAATTATAGTCAATAAAATTACCAAAACTATGAAATATCATTCTTTTTGTCTTTTTTACATTCAATCTCAATTGATTCAATTCAAAAAATTAAACAACATTATTCAAATTTTCTTAGTAATCATCAATTTAATTTATATGTTGAGAAAGTCTCACCTCATCTGCAAATGAAAGAATAACCGAATCACCACTGTAACACGGTAAATCAGCACAATTGGAGTCTAAACCCATAACATTCAATTTGTGTATCAAAATATCAAGATTTACTGAGTCAAATGCTTTAGCAACATCAATATAAATTAGGGTGCATCGATTTTCAGTATTGAGGTGTTTCAACAGAGCCTAGTGCGGCTTTTATAGGGCTCACCGAGCTCGACAAATTTACTTCTGGCACTTTGGCGAAAAACTCCACCCCTGTGTCCCCCGGTCGTTTTGAAATTTTTCAAAATTTCACTTTTTTCACAATTTCTTTTTTTCTATGTTTTCGTTACTTCCGATACAAAATATGTGGCCAAATCAAAGAATCAGAGCCTGCGCTACAAAATAGGCACAATGGCAAATCAATATTGTTCAACGTTTTCAAATGATTGAAGAAAATGAAACACACCTTCAAAAATACCCATAGTGAAAGTTAAATACAAATTATTTTCCGTGCCTAAACATCAGATGATTGAATTGATTTATGTTTTTTCTTAAAATTAGCATCCTTAACTTTACTAAACTGATGGTACTTTCAATAGTTTTTTCATGCACATTTTTTTAATAAAATAATCTTTTCTAATTATGTAGTGGAAAATTTCATTTTATTTTTTTTTTTCTTTTAAAATCAGTGAAAAGTTACCGAAATGGCTCCTTTGGCTATAAAATAATGAAATACAATCATTGATATAATGATATTTTTGAAATTAAAATAATAACATTATTGCTCTTGCATGCATGTAGACATTTATATCTGTGATATTTGTTACGTTGCAAATATAAAGAAAACAAATGTTTTCATGTTTTTTTATCTTGATCGCATGAAACCAGACAATTCACAGTGAGGAATTCAAACCGATTTGCCTAAAAAAATTAGACGCAATTTACATCTCCGTTGAGTTGTATTACCGGTGATATGAACACAAAAAATAAGACGCAATAATTAAATCAGCTGATGAACAGCTGTGTTATGATGTGTTGTGGGCACGGCGTAGGCATAGTATTGACGTTGTATTTGTTTACAATTTACATAAACACACATACAGTCTATAAGTTTTTGTATGCAGAATGCATTTTGTTATCTTTTCAATCAGACGTCATTTTTGCGCTTGCAATAATATGAATATCTCGCCAGAAAAACTTCCTGAAAATGTTCTTCCAACCAAAATACAAGTAATTAAAGCAATCAATTGGGAAAAAACTCAAAAAAATCAAAATGCAATCAAAACAGTAGTGGACAATTTGATTCTTGTATGGGAAAAAACATCATTGCCTCACATTACTGCGAAGAGAGTTAAAAAAAAGATGCATGACTACTACGAGAAATATTTGAAGCTGGTTTATGCTGATAAGTCTAGATTAAATTATTCAAATAAAATTCGTGAATTTAATGTAATGGATATGTGTTCTCTGCTATCGAAACATAATTATAAGCATAGGATTCGTATATTTCTTGCAGTTCAGTGTCAATGAACTATTCGATATATCAACATGTAAGTGTTCTAACTTTACATTTTGCAAATGTATTGATGAGAGAAAAGTTAATCAGTCAATGCAAGCATTTCTGTATGATCAAAGAAAACGTCGGAAAATGAGTATTCAATCGGAAGAAGGACCACTGCCGTCGCACAATTTAAGATCGCAATTGTGTTTTGTTACTCTTCCCGATGATACAAAGAAGAATAATTCACCTGACAATGTTCAAACAAATAATGATCATTCAGATTACATTGGAACAAGTGATAATCTTGACTTTTAATAGCCAAACAAACAACCCTGTAGAAAATATTGAATGTGTTACTGGTTTTCGTAAATTACGTAGTGGTCAGAAATTGATTTCATGCGCAAAAAGTACACAAAATACTACAAAATTAATACAAACAGCGAGAGTAACTGATCGATATCGCTTGTCAAACAGAGCAACTGCTGCAATTGGTACGGCTGTTTTGATTGATTACCAAATAATAAACAGTTCTGATGCACGCAATGTCATTGATCCAAACAAGATTAAACGAATACGAGAAACTGAACGTAGGCGCTCCATTCAGTCACTTGAAAATGATAGACCATCAGTATTTGGATTGTATTTTGATGGTAGAAGAGATGCAACAAAAGTATACGAAAACGGTAGAATAGTCACTAAAAAAGATGAACACATTTCAATTGTGCAACAACCAGGATCATTTTATATTGGTCATATTACAATTGATAAAAAGTCTGGATTTTTAATCGCCCAAGCGATCATCAAATATTTCGAGTCTCATTCCATTTCAATGGATGCAATTGATGCGATTGGTTGTGATGGATGCAATGAAAATACTGGTAAGTTTGGAGGAGTAATTTCTTATCTGGAATCGAGATTGGGACGTCCATTGCAATGGTTAATTTTTTTACTCCATTTCATCGAACTCCCTTTGCGCTATCTAATTAAAGAACACGACGGAACAACAAAAGGACCAAATACATTTGATGGTACAATAGGAAAACTCCTCAATACAAGTGAAATTCAAGAAATAGTCAAATTTCAACCAATTCAGTTTCATTGCAAAGTGAAAAATATATCAGTTATCTCAAATTTGCTAAGCTCAGATCAGCGATATTTATTCGAAATTTGCACGGCTATATCAAAAGGGATTTGCGATCCTGGTCTCATTAAACGATCGCCAGGAAATCTATCTCACTCTAGATTTCTTACGACTGCTAAACGAATATGTCGACTGTATGTCTCTACGTTGCATCCATCCAAAATGCTCATCACTTTGGTTAAATATATAACACATTTCGAAATAAAACTCGAATCTTCGTGTACTATGGCGCAGTTCATTTGGATTATTAAAAGATGCAGAAACAATCCCACCAATTCTGAGAAATTTTTATTTCCATGAAAATGATGCCAGAATGTATGCACGCAAAAAATTGATTGATCATGCACTCAATGTTGATATTATGAACCTTCCCTACCATACACAATCCTTGGAGCGGTGTGTTAAACTAAGCATCGATGGCAGTTTGTGGTGAAGAGAGACGGAATGGGCTCATCATTAATACATTAAAATTAAGAAATACCACACCGATTTTTCGTACTAAAAATGACTTTAATCTGAGCAATAATATTGTAAAACAAGTTCATATTTAATAAAAAATACCTTCTTCAAATTTTTGCTATGGAAATCAGGTGTTTTCATTTCAAATCAAATGAAGAATATACGAAATGCAAAATCAGGTAAATGTGACTGTTATTGTTTTAATTTCAAAAATATCATTATATCAATGATTGTATTTTATTATTTTATAGCCAAAGGAGCCATTTCGGTAACTTTTCACTGATTTTAAAAGAAAAAAAAAATAAAATGAAATTTTCCACTACATAATTAGAAAAGATTATTTTATTAAAAAAATGTGCATGCAAAAACTATTGAAAGTACCATCAGTTTAGTAAAGTTAAGGATGCTAATTTTAAGAAAAAACATAAATCAATTCAATCATCTGATGTTTAGGCACGGAAAATAATTTGTATTTAACTTTCACTATGGGTATTTTTGAAGGTGTGTTTCATTTTTTTCAATCATTTGAAAACGTTGAACAATATTGATTTGCCATTGTACCTATTTTGTAGCGCAGGCTCTGATTCTTTGATTTGGCCACATATTTTGTATCGGAAGTAACGAAAACATAGAAAAAAAAATTGTGAAAAAAGTGAAATTTTGAAAAATTTCAAAACGACCGGGGGACACAGGGGTGGAGTTTTTCGCCAAAGTGCCAGAAGTAAATTTGTCGAGCTCGGCGAGCCCTATAAAAGCCGCACTAGGCTCTGTTGAAACAACTCAATACTGAAAATCGATGCACCCCAATTATAAATAGCATCAGTTTGATTATGAGGTCCCAACTCATTCAAGGTTTGAGAAGTAAATTCCACCAAATTTTTAATGGTTCATCTTCCCCTTATAAAACCATGTTGACTTGAATCAATTAAATTTTTGATATGAAAATTCAGATGCCTTGCACTTATAGAATTCAATTTTAAAATCCATAATGTAATTCCAAATATTTTGCAAGGCAACACCCCTGTAGATTTCTACATTATTTTATGATCCATTTTTGAAAATTTGCTTAACAAAAGATGATTTCCATATAATAAGAACATAGGCCTAACCAAGCGACTCATCAAGTAATATGGAAATTGATTTAATTAAAGAATTTATACATCTTTTAATAAACATATTAGACCATCAGGGCCAGAAAACAAATTATTCGGCAGTTCTAGAACTTGGTGAAAAATAACATTATCATCGATAACAACACACTCATTTTCCAATTGGAAATATTTCCAGTCTTGTGTTGTAAAATATATGTTTACAGCAAATACAGCAAAATGTCCAACATTCGTTGTAATGTGTCAACTTACTCTCATTGTTGTACGTAGAATAAATAAATAAATATAGTTTATAACACGAGGTTGGAAATATTTCCAATTGGAAAATGAGTGTGAACTTTTCTAATATTTTGACACATATTTTGTACTTCTTTAAAACTGCAAACATTGCAAAAATCAGATAAACTAAAATCATGTACTGCTATAGCATATACTCAGCAGAAGCGAAAAATGCAACAAAAAGATTTGCAATTTCACAACCACTACATACTTTTCGATTGCCATAATATATTTCGTTGGCAAGTCATCGATGGTTTCTCTAATAGCATGCTTGACAAATTCGATTGGATCATTAGTAATCAGATCTTCCATTTCAATTTTATAATTATTATATGCAGAACGAGAAGAACGTTTATATTCTGTACGAGCAGATATAAAAATATAGTCATCATCGAAAGAATTATGTCTCCTCTTACGCAATTTATTTAATTTATTTTTCAAATTAATCAATTTAGAATCAAACCATTTTGGATGTGTTGAGACAATTCACTTTTTTTATTTTTATATGCATATTAATTGCATCATTGACGCAAGAATAAAAATTATTCAAGTGAGTCACTAGATAACAGGGCCATGAAATGAACAACAACAATAACAAGTATTTAGACATAAGCAAATGACAAAAAAAATCGTCACAAATCTGGTGGAAAGTAGAATAAGCATTATATTTGGGTATGATTTTGTTGACAAGAACTGAAAATGGCTTTGTACTGTACAGAGTTTTATTTTTTTTCCGATAGGTGTGCTGCGATAAATGTATTCAGTGCCGATTTCATGTTCTTGCTAGATAACAACAAATTTCAATCAATATTATTGAAATAATCATTAATCACATCATAATTTGTATTTCTAAAATCAAGATATGTTACAAGATTGGATTTATTGGGTGTATGCAAAGAAAATGTCGATTTTTTCGGTGAAAAGAAAATTTTATTTCATAACTAAATGGATGAGCACTTCAACCAATGTATTCTCCATCGTTAGCTATGACTTCACGCCATCTTTCAGGAAGTTTGTGGATTCCGCGTCGAAAGAATTCCTTATCTTTTGAAGCTATCTAGTCAGCGACCCATTTTTGTATTTCTTCAAAGTTTTTAAAGCGTACATCGGCCAGGTCAATTTGCATCGATCGAAACAAATAGTAGTCCGAAGGGGCAAGGTCCGGAGAGTACGCGGGTTGATCAAGCTGATCCCAACCGAAGTGTTCTTTCTTTTTTTTAACGATCTTTGCACGATGTGGCTTGGCATTATCATCGTGAAAAAAAACTTTGTCTTGTTTAGTCGCTATTCGTGGATGTTTCACCTTCAATGCTTGCTCCATTTTGATCAATAGTTGTTCGTAGCACTTACCATCAACCGTTTGGCCAGGTTTCAGCAGCTCATAATACACGACACCTTCCTGATCCCACCAAATGCACAGCATAACCTTCTGGCAATGAATTTCTCGTTTTGACTGCGAAGGTACTGGTTGGCCTGGATCAACATACGCTGCTTTACGCTTGGGATTGTCTTAATAGATCCATTTTTCATCGCCCGTAACAATTTGACTCAAAAAACTAGGTTTCTTGTGCTCAGCAAGGTGTTTTTTGCATGTTTCGATTTTTGCTCTGAGTTGATTTTCGTTCAATTGATGTGACACCCATTTTCTCAGCTTTCGAATTTTTCCCATTGCATGCAAATGTCTAGTAATAGTTGCTTGATCAACCTTCAACTCCATTGCAAGTTCTTTTTGCGTTTGACAAGGATTTTCATCCAATAATGCTTGCAAATCCGCATCTTCAATTTTTTTTGGAAGGCCGTTCTTTGTCTTCCAAGTCAAAATCACCACTTTTGAATCTCGCAAACCATCGTTCATAAGTTTTTTGAGTTGAAGCATGTTCACTGTAAGCTTCTACTAACAAACGATAACTTTCAGCAGCGGTTTTCTTCAAATGAAAGAAGGTTATTAAAGTTCCCCGCAAAACCACTTTTTCAGGCACGAATTTCGACATTTTTGAAGCAAAAAAAATCTTTGTTGTTTACACTTCAGCAAAATGACATATACTGAAATTTATAGCCTAATGACAGACAAAAAAAAAAAGAAAATAGCCGCGGTGTGCTCCGATGCACACAACGCTAGTTACGCCATCTGTTATCTAAATCGACATTTCTTTTGCATACACCCAATATTTTGTCTATTATTATTATTATTATTATTATTATTACGGCACCATACAGCGTTTCTTCGCCAAAGGTGGTTTATTTAAACAATTTTTAAATTTATTTACAATTTATTTATTATACCATGTATTAGGTTAATTCAATACTTGTATCGAATCAACAATCCATTGCCAATCCTAATGATTTCGGAGCAAGACTCTGTGATTGTTGAACTACAAATATGAATTGAAATGGAACAAACAACAATTGGTTAATTCATAGGTTTCTCAAACAATTCAAATAATCTTTTCTTAACTACTTCTGAACTGATCAAAATCTATTACAAATTTATTCCGATCAGAATATTCAAAGGTATATTCTTTTGATAGCCACGATTATTAGTCTGAATTCTCAAAAATTCAATATTCCTAACAGAATGATAAGGAATTCTGAATTGAATCCTTCCCAAAAGAGCCTCCGAGCATATTTCACCATTGATCAGCTTTAGGATCAGTGTTTTTCTTAGATAAATGAAATGTATCTAGATAAAAATGAGATATTATCTCATTTTCCAAGAATTTATCTTATCTTCACCCAAAAAGATAAGATTATCTTTTTGAAAAAGATAAATGAGATAAAAAAAATTTGTTTATTTTTTTTACCAAATCGCCGATTCAAAAATTAACGACGTTAAATAATAAACAAAAAAACAAAATTTAATTTATTATGAAAATGATTTATTTTAAATTTTTAATTTCGTCGATTAGTTTTTTATTATATTTCAAAAGTAATGTTTTTTCAAAGTTTTGGGGAGAAATGTGATTGCGACGTGGAGTAAATATTATGGACGACTGGCTGAAAAGTCGTTCGACCACAGCCGATGCAGAAAGTGTGGTATTAAACTTGAAATAGATATTTTTAATCGTCGGGTATTCCTTCAAAATTTCGTCGTTTTTTCTAATGTCCGCGAGAAATCGAAATACCTCAGCTTCAATTTTGCTTTCAAGAGAATTACGTCGAACTGTACGTGCGTCGAAAGAAACAAAGAAATCGTTAGTGGCATTTACTACCTCAGTTTCTTCAATATTTGGACTCTCACCAGAATATTTCGCACATTCATCAATAAGAATAGATCTACTAAGTCGTTGATATTCCTCATTTTCGATGAAATTACATTTGAAACGAGGTATTGTGATCGCCGCTAATATCAATTAGTGATTACTTTCGTCGAATTTTAAATCTTTTTCAAAACGTCGGTCTATAACTTTAAGCATCGCTCGTTTAAATTCGATTGTGATTTTTGTTTTTTTCCATTTTTCTATTTTTCTATTTATCTCGTATTTTATCTAAAAATTGTGAATTAGATGAACAAAAAAAAAAATTATTTAGATAAAGATAAGATAAATGAGACAAAAAATTGAATTTATCTAGATAAGATAAAGATGTTATCTTATCTTATCTTATCTGGTTATCTTATCTGAGATAACTATCTATGAAAAACACTGTTTAGGATGAACATTATTTGAGCAACACTTCTACGACATTGCAAAGAAATCATTTGTAACAGCAGCAATCTATGTTCATATTTTGGAAGGTGAAATCCATTGCTCCAATTGAATCTTCTCAAAGCATAAAGTAAAAATTGCTTCTGAACAGATTCAATTCGTCTTGCTTGTCCCAAGTTGTGAGTGTTCCAAACCTGAGATCCATATTCTAGAATAGAAATAACGAAACTAAAAAACAAAATTTTAATTGTATATGATATGGGTCATTAAAATATCTAGCAAAACGTTTGATCCAAGCCAGCCTTGATTTTGCTTTTGCTATCATGGATTCAACATGAGCTTTGAAATTAAGTTTCTCATCCAAAATCACACCAAGGTCTTTAATTTGATTAACTCTTTCAATTATTGAATCACGAATGGTATACCTGTAATCAATGACATCACCAAAGCGATGAAATACCATCATCTTTGTTTTCTTAACATTCAAATTTAGTTGATTCTTCTTAAAAAATCTAACAACATTGTTCAAACTCTCTTGTAGAGTTAAACAGTCTTTGGTCGAAGTTATGTGGTGGGAAAGTCTAACGTCATCAGCAAATGAAAGAATTGATGAATTACCACTGAAATTTGGCAAATCAGCTATAAACAATATAAACAATGTGGCAGCAATGGGATACCCCTGACCCGTTCCAGAAGAGACTTCAATAGGATCAGAATTACAATTATTTATCTTGATAATCTGTCTTCTACCATTCATATAAGAAGCAATCCAATTCAAAAGTTGAGAATTTAATCCCATAATGTTCAACTTATGAATCAAAAGGTCAACATTCACTGAGTCAAAAGCCTTAGCAACATCAATATAAATTGCATCTGTTTGATTATGTTGCTCCAACTCATTCAACGTTTGAGAAGTAAACTCAATCAAATTTGTAATGGTCGATCTTCCTTTAACAAAACCATGCTGACTCGTATCAACAATGTTCTTAACATGAAAATTCAAGTGTTTTGCAATTACTGAATCTAATATTTTCGGGATCACATTTTGTAAAGCAACACCCCTATAATTCTCAATATTATTTGTGGAACCACATTTAAAAATTGGTTTCACAAAGGAAGATTTCCATAAATTAGGTACATGACCATATTTAAGTGAATTGTTCAACAAAATTGAAATTGGTCTACACAAGGTCTTAACACATTTTTTTATAAATAAATTACCAGAATTAATAACCAGAAATCAAATTATTTGGTAATTCAAGTACTTTTTGAATGATAACATTTTCATCAATAATCAATTTGAGAATGTTTTGACATAAATTAACAACTTCTACAAAACTTCCATTATTATAAATATCAGATGAATTAAAGTTGTGTTTAGTATAAGCCGATGCAAAAAATTCCGCAAAAAGGTTTGCAATTTCTTTATCCTTGCTTGATTTATGATCTTTATAATACATTTCCTTTGGTAAATCATTGTTAGTTTTCCTAACTGCATTAACATATTTAAAAAACTCCGTTGGATCATCAACAATCAGTCTGATTTCCAAATATGACAGTCTCAATTGACTTATGAAGTATTTCCTCAGTATTTGTTGAAAAAATATCACTATTCAAGCAATATAACAAATCTGGATCATTAGTCCAAACTAAATCCAACATTCTACCATCGTCATTAGAAAATCCATTAAACTGCGACAAACCAAGTTCATGAATCATAATAATGTTTGAATAATGTCATAAATGAGCCCCCCCAGGAGGTGGTCGGAGGGGGTTATCTCTAACAAAAATGAAATGTGCTCAAAAAATTAGCTATAGTCGGTCATACATTTAGGTATAAAATTCCAGCTTAATTGGGTTCAAAATCGACTTTATGGTATTTGACCCCAAAGAGGGGGCTCTCATTGTTGGGAGAATGGAACTAGCATCCATTTTGAAAAATATGTTTCGGATCAGAAAAATAAAAAATGGAGGGCGGGAGACCCCCAACCCCTAGGGGAGGGGTCAAGGGGCCAATTTTATGGTACCAATCGATAGGGCGTCTGAAAAGCTTCAAGTTTAGGGGGGTAAATAGGGGGGGGGGGGCTTAACCGACTCCTTAACCCTCAAAACAGGGTTTGAAATTTTTTTTCGGCACCAAAAAATCAAACCTCTGCAAAGGGCCGCTAAGGGGGATGGTCCAAAAATCCAATGATGCCAATCGATAGGGGAAGTCCAAAAGTATAGTAAGGAATGAATACTAGCTGGGTATTGCCACCGAAGTGACCTTAAATCAAGGTTTGAATATGTGCGAGCAAAATACCCCCTTAGGGGAGTAAGAGGGGGTTATGGGAGAAAACCAGTGATACCAGACGATAGACAATTTCATAATGAACAAGATTCATTATACATGTAGCGGTGGTTTATGCACTCTTTAGCACTCAAATCGGCGTCGATATTGATTTTGGGAGAAAAATCTGAGGAAAAAGCACCCAAAAAAAGGTCGGGGGTGGCCAGGAGCAAAAAATAATGATGCAGATCGATAGAGCGTAAAAAGTTCCAATAGAAATGTCACAAAATCAGGATCACATTTTCGGCGGGCGATATGTAGTTTTCCATCAATAAAAAATAACCCCCCCTCGCGCATGTCTGGCCACATTAGATTTGCTGGGCTCAATTTCCAGTTTCTACCAATGGCCCAGTTTCTACAGCTCCAGAAAGCTCTGATGCATTTTTTAATGCGGTGTTCAAGGTGTACATTCCAATTCAAATTGGATGTAAAAGTTTACATAATCCATCCTTTTGATTGTTTTACTAAAAAGCTTGGGTTCCTTGAAGTTTGATAGTTTCCTTTTGTTTGTGAAAATTATTGTTTCTGATTTATCACTATTTTTCTACAATTTTAAGTGCCGCGTTCGCTCTATCGCAGAGTGTGCGTAAAAACTTTCTCCTACATACCATGTCATCCGCTTAGCCAACCACCTCAAAGCCATTTCTGTACAGACTCCGAAGCAGTTCGTCCACAACTAGAATCCATAGCAATGGTGATAACATATGTCCAGAAAGTTTTGGGACTAAATTCAGGCGTGTGCCATTTAAACACCGAACAAGCAAATTGAAAATTTATTTTTAGGGTAGTTTGCTTTATTCATAAACTATCGAAAAATACATTTACAGAACACTTAACGGTCCATCGTCTTCGATTTTACGCAGTATGTTATGAATCTTCAAAATCATGTTCTGGACGACAGATATGTCCACTTCCTTCACTTTTCGCTTGATTCGATGCATCAAGTGTTGCTCATTTTGAGCTTCCCAGCCCTTCTCGTATACTTTACGTTTGAGAACTGATCAGAAATCTTCGATAGGACGTGCCTTTGGAACGTTTGGTGGGTTGTCCTTTTTCGGTACAAATGGTACATTTTGCGATGTGAGCCAATCCAATGTTTTTTTCGCATAATGGCTGCTTGCAAGATCCGGCCAAAACATGATTTCATCTCGAGTGTGATAGTTTTCAATGAATTGCTTCAATTTCGGCAAACATTGATCGATATAAATGTCAGAATTGATCGCTTTGGCTTTGTTTGGACGAATGACTGGTGTTGAAATACCCTTTGATGAAATTGTTTTATTCTTTTTAAAAGTTATTTTATTTTATTTTATTTAAATAGAAGAGATCCGTTATTACATCTTATTGATTGTGTGTCTCACTTTAGAATGTGTTGTGTTGCAATCTGTCGCGCTGTCAAAGTCGATGTTGTCCGCCCTGTCACAATAGTGTTGCCCACTCTATAACACATCTCCCCCTTTTTCCCCTTTTTTTTTTTTTTTTTTTTTTTTATTTATATATAAAAAAAAAATTGTTTATTATTGAAAATGATGACTAAATTTACATAATGCATTTTGAACATACGAAATAATTATTATGTTTTCCGAACGATAAGAAAAAATGAGTGAATTTGAATTTGTTTTAATGAATTGTACGTAAATCAAATTAAAATTTAATATCACCAATCATGATTTAAGTTTAACGCTTTCTTAGCCATTTAGAATTACGACGTAAAATTGAACCATCACCAAGACGAATCCAATATGATCTTGGTGTGTTGTGTTTGTCTTCAATATCTGCTTTCGACCAGCCGTATTTGATGTCATGATACCATACTTTGTCACCCTTTTGAAATTCTCGCTCTGGTTTTGCATTTCGATCATAATGTTTTTTTCGTTGTTCATTTTTCTTTAAAATGTTTCCACTAATATTCGGGACCACATTTGGTTTGAAAAGATGTTTGCTAATTGGCACGCGTGTTCTTGTTTTTCGACTCATTAGCAATTCAACGGGTGACGCGTCAATTTCTTTCAATGGAGTATTACGATATTCAAGTAACGCTTTCCACAATTCTGTTTTTTCCTCATGTGTTTTTTTTATTAAATTTTTAGCAATTCCTACGGCTTTTTCGGCAAATCCATTTGCTTGTGAATATCTGGGGCTTATTGTTGTGATTGCAATGTCATTTTCAGTGCAAAATTGTCTGAATTCTTTTGAGTTAAACGGAACATTGTCGGCAACAATTTCCACCGGTATTCCATGTGTTGCAAAAAGTACTTTTAATTTTTCGATGCATTGACCTGCCGATTTATATGTAATCGGCAAAATATCCATAAATCTTGAATAATAGTCCGAAACAATTAAATAGTTTTTGTTTCCATATTCACAAATGTCCATTGCAATCTTATTGAACGGTAATTCTGGTACATTATGTGGAATCATCGGTTCTTTTGCATTTTTTGATCGATTCTTTTGACATATCGAACAATTAGTGATCAATTTTTCAATTGAGTCATCTATTCCCGGCCAATACACGATAGATCGAGCCCTCTTTTTTGTTTTCTCAATGCCCAAGTGTGATACATGCAATTGTGTTAAAACTTCTTCACGTAAGGAAATTGGCACAATGAGTGAATTTGAAAACTCTTTCATTTAAAAATATCAAATCATTGTCCAAAGCTAGATCGTTCCGATGTTTCCAATAAAATTTAACATCTTCGCTCAAATTTCGTTTGTCATGCGGCCATCCTTCCAACAATACCTTCTTCAATTCCAACAAACACTTGTCACTGTTCAATGCCTCTTTAAAATGTTCGATGCGTTGGTCCGTAATATTTATGGTATGGATGAATTCATTCAAATCTTCAATTTCTTCTGATTGATCATCTTTGTTATAATATCGTGACAACAAATCAGCAATATACAGCTCTTTTCCTGGAAAATGCATGAGATTAATATTGTATTTGATTAAACTTAGTCTCATTCTTTGTAAACGTGCATTCGGAATTTTATGAATGTCTTTTTTCATCACACTGACTAGAGGTTTGTGATCACTTTTAATTGTTACATTACGTCCGTAAATATACTGATGAAATTTTCTACAAGAAAATACAACTGCCAACATCTCTTTTTCAACTTGTGCATAATTAATTTCAGTATCAGTTAAACTTCGCGATGCAAATGCGATCGGCTTACCTTCTTGCATCAAACAGCATCCAATGCCAAATTTCGATGCATCCGTTTCAATTGTTACTTCTTTGTTTTCATCAAACGACTGTAATGTCGGCGCATTTGCAATCATTTCTTTAATCATCTCCAAACATTCTTCGTGTGGAGCCTGCCAATTAAAAAAAATATCATTTTTTAATAAATCTCTTATTGGTTTGCTGACTTCAGCCAAGTTTGGCACGTATTCACGTACATAGTTGATCATTCCCAAAAGTTTTTGCAAATCTTTTTTATCTTTTGGTGCAGTAATTTTCCAGATAGCAACAACACGGTCTGGATCACATGAAATTCCATCTTCCGAAATGATTTTTCCCATGTATTTAACCTGATTCATTCGATATTGAACTTTTGATTCATTGAACTTGATGTTATTTTTCCGCGCTCGCTCCAGCACCTGCTTTAGGATAAAATCATGTTCCCCTTCGGTATCAGCCACAATGATAATATCATCTATAAATGTAAAAACACCAACAATTCCATCAAAATTTTTCTCATTATATTTTTGAAAAACTTCAGGTCCAATTTTAATACCGTAAGGCAACCGCCTGTACCGATAACATCCATATGGTGTGTTAAATGTACACAATTCACTGGCTTCCTTACTCAATCCAATTTGCCAAAATCCTTCTTTCAAGTCCAGTACTGTAAACAACTTTTTGCCACTCAATTTTGCCATGAGTGTTTCAAATGATGGAATTTGGTAATTTTCGTTCAAAATGTCATTGTTTAAATCTTGTGGATCGATGCATAAACGTAAAGCACCCGATTTCTTTTCAACACACACCAAATTAGATGCTCTTTCAACTGGACCGTCAACCTTTTCGATGATTTCCCTTTCGACCATTTTCTGTAATTCATTTTTAACGCGAGATCGTAGTGCAATTGCGATTCGTCTTGCTGGTTTAAAAACAGGTTTTGAATTTTTCCGCACCTTAATTTCCACGTTCTTTGCAAAACAACCCAGTCCATTGAAAACATCACGATTTTCTTCGATAAATTGTAACTTTGCCGATTCATCTTTTATTGCATCTATTCTTTGCACTAACCTCAGGTCTTGACATGCATCTAATCCCAATAATGGTTCACTATGTGTGTCAACAATTAAAAACTCTTGCATCGATATTTCATTGCGACACATAACGACAAACTCAGCAGTGCCAATGTAATCCAATTTATTTCCATTGTACGCAGTAACAGGTCCTTTATATTCTTTTATTTTCACATTTTTCATGTGTTTCAAATATCGTGAAGGTAACACATTCATATCTGCTCCAGTGTCCAATTTAAAATTAATAAGACAGTCATTCAAACGAACTTTCTCGTACCAACGTGTTTTTTTTCTTTGTGTCAACAATGATGATGGTGACAACAATGTGTTTATTTCAAAATCACTCTCACTTGAACTTTTTGAATAATTTTCTTTGATTTCTCTAATTTTCCGTGCATTACATGCAACGGAGAAATGGTTAAGACGTGAACAATTATTGCATTTTTTTCCAAATGCCGGACATTTTCCATATTCATGAGACGATTTACAAAATTTGCATGTTATCTTGTTTCCCGATTTACCGTTGTTGACGCTGATTTTCTTTCTTTCCTTGTTGTTGTTGTTGTCTCTGAATGGCTTGCTTTGTTGCTTTGAACGCGTATCAATAGCATCAACTGTTGCCTGTGTTGCATGTTTTTGCATGTCACTTGCATGCTTTGCTGTAAGTTCTGCCGTTCGTGCCATTTCAACACACTTTGCCAAATCCAAATCATCTTTTTCCAGTAATTTTTTTCTTAAATTTTCATCATTAATACCAGTGACAATACGATCACGAACCATTCTGTCTGTTTCTTGATAGCCGCAATTCCTTACTAATTTTTTCAAATCGAGCAAAAAACAATCAAATGTCTCACCGGTGTGTTGATTTCTTGAATTGAATTTGAATGCTTCATAAACCTCATTTTTCTTTGGATCGCAGTAATTTTTGAATGCTTTAACGACTTCGTCATACTTGCTCTTATTTTCTGTTGTCAAATCAAATGTATTGAATGTTTCAATTGCTTCAGGTCCACATGCATTCAAAAATATTGCCACCTGTACAGCTTCCGATTTTTTACTTAATTCCACTGCTGCTGAATAAACATCGAAATTTTGTTTAAATACACGCCAATTTTCGGACACATTTCCATCTAATTTTAATGGTTCCGGTATTCTAATATATTTATCCATTTCTTCTACACTTGTGTCGCTTTCTTCGTTGCGATTTACAAGCTGTTCAGTCGTTTCCAAAGTACTTTGCGATCTTGTTCGTACCATTTATCTATTTAATTCAACTTCAATAACTATTTTCCTTTGAACGCAGCGCCATGTTTTATTCTTTTTAAAAGTTATTTTATTTTATTTTATTTAAATAGAAGAGATCCGTTATTACATCTTATTGATTGTGTGTCTCACTTTAGAATGTGTTGTGTTGCAATCTGTCGCGCTGTCAAAGTCGATGTTGTCCGCCCTGTCACAATAGTGTTGCCCACTCTATAACACAGAAATCGCGCACCACACCAACATGTTGGTGCACCAAAGGTGCACCTTTGGCTCGAATTTTGATTTTCCGGCATATTTTACATCGTCTGGAGTTGTTCTAACGTCATCAGTGTAAAAGCCGTCGTTTCCACTCAATTTTTCAAACGACCAGATTTTTTTTTATTTTCAGGCTCTTTACCATCCCGACAATCCTTGAGAACTCGAAATATGGTTGTACGTGAGATTGGCTTGTCTTTAAACACTCGAAGAATTTCATTTGTACTTAGCTGTCCAAAACAGTTTGAGACACTTTTTCGTAATTCTAGTTTGTACGCCATCGTGAGTGGAAATTTTTGTGCAAATTGTGTTTGACAGTAGAGTAGGAGTACCGTTAAGTCTGCTATATGCATTAGTTGACATTTTGATGTTTGTTTATGGATCGCAATAAACGCCTGTATTTAGTCCCAAAACTTTCTGGACATATGTTAGAACCCCTCCCCATGGAGTGCCTCTAGTCGGCTGAACAGTAGTTAGTTCCGTGTTTATTCCCAAATTTTTTATAGTCAGCATACTCTCGTTTGTTATAATAAATATAAACGTTGTAAATCATCACCATTTTCTGAACGATGTTTTGGTATATTAAGAGGAAGGAGGTTATGTTAATTGTCAATTGCTGAATAATTGCTACTTTTGATTTAACTCCGATATTTTATTTAATTTATTAAAGAGGCTGAAGCATGACTGAAGGAAAATTGGGCCCTTTTAGTACACCTTTTTGACATTTGCAAACCTGAAATTATCCATAAGATGGCGTCATTTCTGTACTAAATCTTAAAAATACACATTAGATGGCGATGTACTAATTATTAAAAATATACATAAATATATAAAACAAAAAAATTAAATTAATAACTACTAACAATTAAATGAAAAAATATGAATTTTAATTCACATTTAAAAATATGATAAAAATTAATAGTTTTTTAACACCTTGAAAATAATTCTCAATAATTTATTTCGTGAATAGTTCGAAATGTTCAATATATTGCGCGACGCAACCATAAACTTGATAAGTCATTTGTTTATTTATTGCGCAATTTCATTTTCGCTAACTAACGCTTGCATTCTAGCTTCAGTCATGTTTATGAAGTGATAGAATGAAGAGAAATTATGGCGAAAACTTAACTTTCTGACATTCAAATTGAACAATGAAATATTGACATGTTTTTAAATAAATAATTGATATTATTTGAGCAAACAGAATAGAAAAAAAATGCAATGAATCTAAAAATTAAACAAAAAAAGTTGAAAAAAAAGATGAGAAAAAGAAAAGAAACGAAAAGTAAAAAATGTAAAAAAAATAAATGTCAATTGCTCAATCCAGAGTCTTTTTTGGACAGTAGACAGCGAGCCAATCTTATAATTATCGACGATGTCGAATGTCATTATTACAAAGACAATATTGTCCAGGTGCTGCACCCTATCAGTGCGCTTTGACTTTAATGATGTTTACATACTTTTGAGAAAATGATAAAACAATGCGAAACAATATGGGAAACAAATCTTAACTATATTACAAAATTATATGTAATATCAATCGATTGTAGTGATTAGCTGACCTATCGATTCAGCTTTTGCGCATTGCATGCACTTTTTGCGGCTATTTAAGCATGCGCAACAGCTGAGTCGATGTTCATTTATTATCATTTATTGTTGTGTTAAGACCTCAACGTAACGCTGCCGGTGCGTTTAGCAATGTAATTCGAACCCTTTGTTGCCAATACAAAGTAAAAATAAATGAATAACTTCAAAGTTATTTTTCATCGACAATTGTGTTTTCATTATAATCACCATCGCCTCCACCAACCAGAATATAATTGTATCAAGTACATTATATCGATATCAATTGTTGTTTTGATGCGTTTTAATGTTGATTTGCACGACACTCTTATCTTATTTACATTGAACACGGTCGTTATAGAACGACGAGACGTTGTCATTGTAGAATTACCGACAACGACAAACAGCTACCTGCTACCTGATTTTTTCAGTTTTTTTCATTTAATATGATAATACAGAGGAAAATCGCGGAAAATTATAGATTTCTGAATTATTATAATGAAAATTTTTTGAATGAGTTTGTAATAGACTTTAATATCAGCTCGAAAATAGTTAAGAAAAGATTGATTGAATTGTTTAAAATACCAATGGATTAACCAACAATTTTTTGTTTCATTTTGATTCATTTTGTAGTTCAGCAATCACAGAGACTTGCTCCGAAATCATTAGGATTGGCAACGGATTGTTGATTCGATACAATTATTGAATCAACTATTTTATGATAATTAAATGTAAATCTTTTAAAATAATTTAAATAAACCACCTTTGGCGAAGAAACGCTGTTTGGTGCAGTAATAATAATAATAATAATAGGAATGTTGTCAAGTAATTGTCCCAGTAAAACTCTTTTGTTATTGTATCGTTTTTGCAATATGTTTTTATTATTATTATTACTGCACCAAACAGCGTTTCTTCGCCAAAGGTGGTTTATTTAAATGATTTTTAAAAATATTTACAATTGATTTACATGAAATAGTTGATTCAATAATTGTATCGAATCAACAATCCATTGCCAATCCTAATGATTTCGGAGCAAGTCTCTGTGATTGCTGAACTACAAAAATGAATCGAAATGAGACAAACAATTATTGGTTAATCTATCGGTTTCATAAATAATTCATTCAATCTTTTCTTAACTACTTCCGAACTGACATTAAAGTCTATTACAAATTCATTCAACAATTTATCATTATAGTACTTGTTAAAAGTTTCAATTAAAATATTCAAAGGCATATGTTTTTGATAGCCATGATTAACAGATTGAATTCTTAAAAATTCAATATTTCTGACAGAATGATATGGAATTCTGAATTGAATTTTTTCCAAAAGAACATCCGAACAAATTTCACCCTTGATCAGCTTTAGGATGAACATTATTTGAGCAATACTCCTGCGATTTTCTAAAGAAATCATTCGTAACAGCAGCAGTCTATTTTCATACTTTGGGAGGTGAAATCCATTATTCCATTTGAATCTTCTTAAAGCATACAGCAAAAATTGCTTCTGAACAGACTCAATTCGTCTTGCCTGTCCCAAGCTGTGAGTGTTCCAAACCTGAGAACCATATTCTAAAATAGGAATAACGAAACTGAAAAATAAAATTTTAATTGTATATGGATCATTAAAATCTTTAGCAAAACGTTTGATCCAGGCCAGTCTTGATCTTGCCTTCGCTATCACTGATTCAACATGGGCCTTGAAATTAAGTTTCCCGTCCAATATCACACCAAGATCCTTAATTTGATCAACTCTTTCAATTTTTGAATCACCAATCGAATAATTGAATTCAATCGCATTACCAAAGCGTTGAAAAATCATTAATTTCGTCTTTTTAACATTCAATTTCAACTGATTCAAATTAAAATAACTAACTATATTGTTCAAACTCTTTTGGAGAGTTAAACAATCATCAATTGAAGCAATATTGTGGGAAAGTCTAACATCATCTGCAAATGAAAGAATTGATGAGTCACCACTGTATTTTGGTAAATCAATGATAAACAAAATAAACAAGGTTGCAGCAATGGGATAACCTTGACCCGTACCCGAAAAAACCTCAATAGGATCTGATTCACAATCATTTACTTTGATAATTTGTTTCCTACCATTCATATAAGAATTTATCCAATTTAAAAGTTGTGAATTCAATCCCATGATATTTAATTTATGTATCAAAAGTTCAACATTTACAGAATCAAATGCTTTAGCCACATCAATGTAAATTGCATCTGTTTGATTATGTGGCTTTAGTTCATTCAACGTCTGAGAAGTAAATTCAACCAAATTCGTAATAGTTGATCTTCCCTTTACAAAACCATGTTGACTCACATCAACCATGTTCTTAATATGAAAATTCAAGTGTGTCGCAATAATTGAATCCAAAATCTTTGGAATCACATTTTGTAGAGCAACACCCCTGTAATTCTCAATATCATTCTTTGAACCACTTTTAAATATAGGTTTAACGAAAGATGATTTCCATAAATTAGGAACATAACCAGATTTGAGCGATTTGTCTAACAAAATAGAAATTGGTTTACTCAAGGTACCAATACATTTTTTAATAAACAAATTAGGTAAACGATCAGGACCAGAAATCAAATTATTAGGAATTTCAAGAATTTTTTGAATAATATCTGCTTCATCAATAATCAATTTGGGAATATTTTGACATAAATTCACAATAGCTTCAAAACTTCCGAAGTTACATATATCTGATAAACTTAAATTGTGTCGAGTATATGCAGAAGCGAAAAATTCACCAAAAAGATTTGCAATTTCTGTATCTTTGCAAGATTTTCGATCATTGTAATGCATTTCATTCGGAAAGTCATTGGCAGTCTTCCTAATTGCATTAACATACTTGAAAAATTCCATTGGATCATCGACAATCAATTCCTCCATTTTCATCTTATAGTTATTATAAGCAATTCGAGAATATCTATTATATTCCGTACGAGCAATTTTAAAACAATTGTCATCTTCCAATGAATTATGCCTTTTTTTACGCAATTTATTCAATTTATTCTTTAAATTAATCATAATTGAATCAAACCACTTAGGATGAGTAGAAACAATTCTTTTCTTTAACTTAATATGAGAGTCAATTGCGTTATTGACACAAGAATAAAAATTGTTCAAATTAATATCAAGTGAGTTATCAGATAATAACAAATCCCAATTAATATTGTTGAAACAATCATTTATGATATCATAATCAGCATTTCTAAAATCAAGAAAAAAAAACAATGATTGAAATTATTGATATCATTTTGGCTTCCATAAATGACAATCTCAATGGGTTTGTGATGGATTTCAGATTTCACCAAGTAAATATCACTATTTAGGCAATATAACAAGTCTGGGTCATTTGTCCAGATCAAATCCAACATCTTACCATTATCATTTGAAAAACCATTAACTTGTGATAAACCAAACTCATGAAAGGAATCCAAAATAAATAACTCCTTCCTCGAACACGCATTAATAGGATAGAAAATGTTCGGATTATCAATGTCATTCGAAATCCACAATAGATCAGGTAAATTGAAATCACCCGATACAATAATTGAATCTTTGTGAATTGATTTCGATAATAAGAAATTCATTGCATTAACAATATTCTCAAAAACTTTAAATGGTGAATTAGGTCTGATATACAATTCAACCAAATAAAACTTTCGGAATTTAATGTTAATACTCACACAAACAACCTCAACACCATACAATTCACCGTCAAATATTAACTGACCATTCAAAGATTTGTGAGTGGCAATCAAAACACCACCACCATTGGTCTTCTTAATAGTTTGATCTCTCTCAGTAAGGTTGGTTCGATCACACCGAAATACATCAAAATTATTTGGAAAAATTTCATTGTTATTAATGGTGCAATCCAAATGCGTTTCACAAAGCAAATATATTTTGAAATCATTAATCAGTATATTTGAAAAAAATTCTGGTAATTTAGTCCTTAATCCATTAATATTGCACGAGTAAATGTAGCCCTTCATTTCAACATCATTGCTTTGAACACTCAATAACGAAAACTGGGTTGGTACATTTGAAAGGGTACAACATTTTGATGAAATTGATTCGGATTCATATATTGAGGGTAGTGCATTGGATTCATGAAAGGGACCGGATACATTTGATTCCAAAAAGGAACCACAAAGTTGATGTATTTTGATTAAATTTTGGTCGCTGATTTTTATCTATATTATTATATTTTATGAGATTGTCCAAATTTAGTTGATTTATTTGATATTTCATTAAATACGATTCCTTAATTAAATCCTCTTTAGAATTATAAAAATTCTCCTTTCGATTTTTAATTTATTTTACTATTGTGGTTTGTTTTTTTAATATCACTTACCAAATATTAAATGCATATTTTTCAATTTTCTATTTAACCACCAACAAACACAAATATTCACCAAATTATTCACCTTCTTCTAATAATTACCACTTTCTCCTCTTATTTTTATTTATCTTTACTTTTTCCTTTCCCCCCCCCCCCCCCCCTCTTGATATTATTTTGAACGGTACTTTTTGACCGAGCTGTTGTTGCTGCATTTTGAACAAACAACAAAACAAAAAAAAAACAACAACAACAAACCAACAACAAAAAAAAAGCAACAGAACAAAGAAAAAGACAAACCCAAAAATCATTGGCCAAAGCAGAATCATTTTACAATTCCAAAAATTAATTACAGGAACGAATTTTAACCAGCAACACGTCAAATCAGAACAACACAGCAACACGGCACACAATCCACAAAATTATAACAGCACAAGACAAAGAAACAGCACCATCAACCACAACACAATTTAATCAAAATCAACATCAACTTAATTGAATCCTCCTTTTGAATCAAATATCCCCCTTCAAACCAAGCCACCCCAATATAATCCAATCAATTCATCAAAATTACCCCAAAACCCCCATTTTCTTATTAGCAAAGCAAGAGTAAATGAACACACTCCCCCACCATAACACAAAAAAACCAACACCCACACCACCACATCAAATAATTTTTTTCATTAATTTCACAACTCCCCCAAAACCCACAAAACATTTTCAACAACCCACCAACCCACCCCACCACCCCCCCCCCCCCCATTGTAAATTTAATTATTTAAATTGTAATTGTAAATTGTAAATTGAATTGAATTGTAATTGAATTTAATTTAAATTTAAATTGTAAATTGTAAATTTAAATTTAAATTGTAAATTGTAAATTGTAAATTGTAAATTGTAAATTGTAAATTGTAAATTGTAAATTGTAAATTGTAAATTGTAAATTGTAAATTTAAATTGAAAATTGATTTACAATTCTACAATTTATTGTAAAATGTGATTTACAATTGTAAGATTATTTGCAAATTGTGATTCACAATTGTAAGATTATTTGTAAATTGCGATGAACCATATCATTGTATATTAACAAATTATTAAACATAAATATTTTCATCTATTGAAATAAATTTAACTAATAAAAGAAAACATATTCAAATTATGTAAATTTTATTTTAAGCATCGTTTTATTCATTAATAATTGGAAAAATTTATTTTAGTTTCTACTCATCCTAAGTGGTTTGACTCAATTATGATTAATTTAAAGAATAAATTGAATAAATTGCGTAAAGAAAGGCATAATTCATTGGAAGATGACAATTGTTTTAAAATTGCTCGTACGGAATATAATAGATATTCTCGAATTGCTTATAATAACTATAAGATGAAAATGGAGGAATTGATTGTCGATGATCCAATGGAATTTTTCAAGTATGTTAATGCAATTAGGAAGACTACCAATGACTTTCCGAACGAAATGCATTACAATGATCGAAAATCTTGCAAAGATACAGAAATTGCAAATCTTTTTGGTGAATTTTTCGCTTCTGCATATACTCGACACAATTTAAGTTTATCAGATATATGTAACTTCGGAAGTTTTGAAGCTATTGTGAATTTATGTCAAAATATTCCCAAACTGATTATTGATGAAGCAGATATTATTCAAAAAATTCTTGAAATTCCTAATAATTTGATTTCTGGTCCTAATCGTTTACCTAATTTGTTTATTAAAAAATGTATTGGTACCTTGAGTAAACCAATTTCTATTTTGTTAGACAAATCGCTCAAATCTGGTTATGTTCCTAATTTATGGAAATCATCTTTCGTTAAACCTATATTTAAAAGTGGTTCAAAGAATGATATTGAGAATTACAGGGGTGTTGCTCTACAAAATGTGATTCCAAAGATTTTGGATTCAATTATTGCGACACACTTGAATTTTCATATTAAGAACATGGTTGATGTGAGTCAACATGGTTTTGTAAAGGGAAGATCAACTATTACGAATTTGGTTGAATTTACTTCTCAGACGTTGAATGAACTAAAGCCACATAATCAAACAGATGCAATTTACATTGATGTGGCTAAAGCATTTGATTCTGTAAATGTTGAACTTTTGATACATAAATTAAATATCATGGGATTGAATTCACAACTTTTAAATTGGATAAATTCTTATATGAATGGTAGGAAACAAATTATCAAAGTAAATGATTGTGAATCAGATCCTATTGAGGTTTTTTCGGGTACGGGTCAAGGTTATCCCATTGCTGCAACCTTGTTTATTTTGTTTATCATTGATTTACCAAAATACAGTGGTGACTCATCAATTCTTTCATTTGCAGATGATGTTAGACTTTCCCACAATATTGCTTCAATTGATGATTGTTTAACTCTCCAAAAGAGTTTGAACAATATAGTTAGTTATTTTAATTTGAATCAGTTGAAATTGAATGTTAAAAAGACGAAATTAATGATTTTTCAACGCTTTGGTAATGCGATTGAATTCAATTATTCGATTGGTGATTCAAAAATTGAAAGAGTTGATCAAATTAAGGATCTTGGTGTGATATTGGACGGGAAACTTAATTTCAAGGCCCATGTTGAATCAGTGATAGCGAAGGCAAGATCAAGACTGGCCTGGATCAAACGTTTTGCTAAAGATTTTAATGATCCATATACAATTAAAATTTTATTTTTCAGTTTCGTTATTCCTATTTTAGAATATGGTTCTCAGGTTTGGAACACTCACAGCTTGGGACAGGCAAGACGAATTGAGTCTGTTCAGAAGCAATTTTTGCTGTATGCTTTAAGAAGATTCAAATGGAATAATGGATTTCACCTCCCAAAGTATGAAAATAGACTGCTGCTGTTACGAATGATTTCTTTAGAAAATCGCAGGAGTATTGCTCAAATAATGTTCATCCTAAAGCTGATCAAGGGTGAAATTTGTTCGGATGTTCTTTTGGAAAAAATTCAATTCAGAATTCCATATCATTCTGTCAGAAATATTGAATTTTTAAGAATTCAATCTGTTAATCATGGCTATCAAAAACATATGCCTTTGAATATTTTAATTGAAACTTTTAACAAGTACTATAATGATAAATTGTTGAATGAATTTGTAATAGACTTTAATGTCAGTTCGGAAGTAGTTAAGAAAAGATTGAATGAATTACTTATGAAACCGATAGATTAACCAATAATTGTTTGTCTCATTTCGATTCATTTTTGTAGTTCAACAATCACAGAGACTTGCTCCGAAATCATTAGGATTGGCAATGGATTGTTGATTCGATACAATTATTGAATCAACTATTTCATGTAAATCAATTGTAAATATTTTTAAAAATCATTTAAATAAACCACCTTTGGCGAAGAAACGCTGTTTGGTGCAGTAATAATAATAATAATAAAAAAAAAAAATAAAGTATCACAACAGATGAACTAAGAATCAAATTTCACTTCGAAAATCACAGTTTAAATTACAAACTTCAATTAATTATAGTGAATTTCCAACTTAAAAACACTTTTATAATTATAATAATCAGAAAAATTATTCCAAATTAAATAAATTCAATAAAATCTCGGAGTTAAATTAAAAGTAGTGTTTCAGAATTGACAGTTAACATAACCTTTTTTTGTTGAAAGAGATTTGATTACATCACTTTTTGAAAATGCATTTACGCAAGAAATAGTCGCCCTGAGGTCTAATGCCGCAATGCGTCCATTTTCCGTCATTGTTCATCGTATTTGACAATGTTTCAAATCTTTTCACGATCAAGAGTGACAGAGTGGTGTGGAATTTATGCTGATAACAATGGGACCGTAATTTGTTTAAAATGTGCTATCGCTGCATAAAGTTTTCACCGCTTTTCCTGTACATTCTTATGACAAAAACGGTAAAAATATTATGCAGCGATAGTACGTGGTCTCGAAGAACTTACGGCACATTGCGTCATTCGAGCCAAGGGAACCACTAGCATGATATTTATTATTAAAAAGTGATATAATCAAGTCTATTTGATCAAAATTAACAATTTATGACTTGAAAAGCAACAAATTGTTCATGCTTCTTTTTAAAATAAATGGATTCATTTGATATGGCTACCCCTGTATATATCATTTTCATGAAGTATTTAATTTTGTTTGGACTGCACATACATTTTACAATATTTGAACGGTAAAAATGTTGAGGCTCAACAGTTGAGCTACGTAATTATATTTACATCATCTGACGTTAAAAATGTTTAAATAGCGTTACATAAATGTTTATAGGGCACATACTGACAACGGAAATAAGAAGAAACGAGTACACTTCGCTGAAGAAAAATGTGGGACAAATGCATACACCATCTTTGGTCAAAACCCAAGTCAATCAAATGGACGAAATGCAAATAACAGATCAGCGTTTAGAGATGAGCTCTACACCCTTAGATCCAATTTCAAAAAGGTCAAGCGAAGAGCGATCTATATCAAATGAAAATAAATTGCAAATCAAAATGGATGTTAGCGTTAAAATTATGCCTAAGCATCCAAAAACCAAGTTTAGGACGATTGATGTAGGTTAAAGTTAAAGAGATGCTCACGAATGCGAACTGTTCGTGTTCGTTCGAGTTGAAAACGAAAATGAACTGAACGCGAATCATTTCTACTATTTCAAACAATTCGAACCGAACACGAAATTAAGGACAACTAAAGAAATGTAACTTATGTTTACATTTATTTTCAACATGAATTGCATTTGTTTATTTATTTATCAATTGAAAAAATCATTTTTTTGTAAACATTTTTTTAATTTTTTTTCTTCTCAAATCACTAAAAAATACAGTACGTTTCATTCGACAAAGTTAATCAAAAAACCGCGAAAATATTCAAATATAAAAAAAAGATTTTTTGTGTGGCCAGATATGGTCCTAAGCTTGGGCGGAGATGACATTTGGCAGATGTAATTCATTTGTATTGTTTGTATTGAAGTAAAAACATGATTTCGAAACACTTTACAAAACGTTTTGAAGCGGTTTTCTTGCATTTGCGTCCAGAAGTGGACTGAACAATATAAACGTGAAAAAAATTTGAATGATCAGCCCAATGCGCAGCCAAACCGAGCATCCACGTCCAAAGAGGATAAGCGCATAGTCAAGTTGTTTGATAAAAATCTACCCTGGTAAGCAGTCTATATAGCCCTGTACATTTGTATGTGAGTCTCCCCGTTAAGTGCCATCTAAACGAACAAACATAAATTAGATTCACCAACATTTGATACTGAATCTGAATAAAAATTGATTATGTGTAATCATATAAAAATAATTAAATATTTATGTACAATAAAATATTTTTCATTATTAAATTATCGAAATATAAATATTTTTGAAATAAAATAATAAATACAACAAACACATACATACATGTATACATGTACAACAAACGCCAGTCGAATAAACATGCGGAGACTTAATATAAATAGTTTGTTTTGCTTTAGTTGTATTTTTAATTTCTCAATGAAGTGTTTTTATTATTTTATTTCAAAAATATTTATATTTCGATAATTTAATAATGAAAAATATTTTATTGTACATAAATATTTAATTATTTTTATATAATTACACATAATCAATTTTTATTCAGATTCAGTATCAAATGTTGGTGAATCTAATTTATGTTCGTGAGTTTGGATGGCGTTCGGGAACGTGTTTGAATTTTTTTTCTCACTGCATAGCTCCCTAGATAAAAATCCAGGTATGTCGCTTTCTCAAAGCGTCGAACGGCTATCGAAACTTGTCCAGAGAAGATTGCATGCCGCAGCGGTTCGTTATAGTCCCACAATCAAAAAACTACTTTTGTCAAAAATTCGCATCGAAAGACGATTGCGTTGGGCAACTGAAAATTTAACGACTGACTGGAGCAAGGTGGTATATACAGATGAATCCTCTTTTTGGCTGGTGAATAACACAACTCATGGTCTACAGCCGAAAATAGAGTGGTCGTGCGTACTGTTAAACACCCCCAGAAAGTCCATGTTAATGGAGCCTTCTGTGAAGCCGGTTTTGGCAAATTGACGGTGTTCACAGGCATACTAAACGCAGAGAGGATATGCGCTATCTACAAATCGACACTCATAGCGATGAAACGTCCATACAAACACGTTAGGGCACGTAGTAGGCTACGTCATGTAGTTTGCATAACGTAGCTTGGGCGCGTAGTTCCGACGTTTCATCGCTATGTCGACACTGTTACCCACCGTCAAGAAGTTCTATGGCAATGACAATTCAAAGTGGTTGCTGTTAAAGACAACGATCCAAAACACAAAAGTCGTCTCTGTAACGCTTGGAAATCGGAAAATGGCATCGATCAAATGGAATGGCCGCCACAATCACTAGATTCGATCGAAAACGTCTGGTCAGTCATCAAGGGGAGACTCAAAGGCAAACGTTTCAGCAATTTGAAGCAGCTCAGTTCTTTCATAACTCGCCAGTGGATCAGTTTTTCCAAAGAATATGTTAAAAATTTGAGCCAAAGTATGCTTTCACGTTGTGCCCGTGTAATCGAGAAACAAGGCGAATGGATAAAGTATGAATGTATCCGCTCAAGCTGAAGGACCAATAAATAACTATCAAGAGAGAAATATTAAAAATTATTGTGTTTTATTTAAAATTTGATTAACTTTGTCGAATGAAACGCACTGTAGTTAAATGCATTGAAAAAACCTAATCAAAAAGATAAATTGCGATAAATTGTAATGAGAAAAAATGTCACTACCACTAGTTGACTCGCCATATCTAAATGCGGCGCCAATAGTTACACCAGATACAACAACAGCTACTTCAAAACATTGCATTTTATAACCGATGATGAGAATAAATTCGCAAGTGTTGCACCCATTCAATTACTAACCAAAGAATATTATGAAATCGCTCAAAGATTAGACCGGAAAACGCAATGAACGATGAATTGAAAGAGTGTTTTGTTGAGAATTTTAGCCCTATTCGTGTGTCTTCTACATTCTCTGACCGTTTCAGTTGTATTTTTTTTTCATCTGATTAGTTGATTTACTAAATCTACAACAGACGTCCTCTTGTGTTTAAATAACTTCCTTCATCCTATTTTTTTTTTTTTTTTTTTGTTCTACATTTTTGCATTACTAATTATGCAAACGAACGAATTGAGAATTCACGTACTTTTTTATAATTTAGCAACAGTAATTTCCAAGTAATTCCAAGTAATTTCAAATTAAATATAAATAGAATTCTTAAAAAATGTTAAATATATTTTTTATTATCTTGAAATTACTTGGAAATTACGTTTTATTCTGTGTATCTCGAAATATCGCATCCGCGGTCTACCTCTAGCTCTCGGTGCATTCACTTCCGCATTCAAAATTAACTTTGCCCAAAACATTTTAATCTCGACTTTCTTCCTACCTCATCAACCGAATCCACATTCAAATCCTCACGCACTTGTTTGAGTCGACCCAGCTCTCGCTACCATACGTGATAGTTGGTCTGAAGATTTACCCATGAATCATCAACTTCGTCTCCTTACTCAACTCTCGCTTATTAAAAACATGTGATCTAAGTTGAGCAACAACTTTATTATCATTCACTCTGCGATGTTCAAATTCTTTATCCATCTTGCCGTCTTCAGAGAAGATGCAGCCTAAATATTTGAATTGAGACACCTGCTCAAACACACTCCCAACAGACAATTCACTTGCTTCCGATTTTTCCCAATATGCATGACCTGTGTTTTTGAGCTGCTAATGGTCATTCCAAAATTCGTACAAGCCGCTTCTAAATCGCTAATGCTAATTTGTAGCTCTTGTTCTGAGCCGCCAAACAACACTAGGTCATCCGCATATGCAAGAGCAGAGATAAAATTTCTCCCCAAAACTACGTGACCTCTCAGATTAGCTGACTTAATCAATTTATCCATATAAATTATAAATAAAAGCGGTGAAATAGTACAGCCCTGTCGGAGACCATTTCGCACTTCAAACCATTCACTCAATTCACCATGCACTCTCACAGCGGCTTCACAATATTTATACAAACTCTTAATTGCCCCCAGAAGAAAACCATTCACTCCGTATTCACTCAAAACTGACCGCAAATTGGCTCTCGGTATACAATCATACGCTTTTTGTAAATCGACAAAACATACATACATATCCTTGTTTCTTTCATGGAACTTCTCTATTAGTTGTCTCATGCAAAAAATTTGATCTTGACATCCGCGCATCGATCTGAAACCCGATTGATTTTCATCCAGGAGCGATTGTAAAATAGCTCTGGGACGTTTTTCTAAAATTGCACTTTAAACTTTACCGACAACGCTCAATAGAAAAATTCCACAGTCATTGTTGCAATCCTCATTACTTCCTTTCTTATGGAGGGACGAGATAACTGCACCACCCCATTCCTTCGGGACAACTGATGAATTCCACGCTAGATTGAACCAAGCGGATAGTGTTCTTTAGAATGAAAATCAAAAGCACTAACAATAACGCCATCTGTTGGTATTAGGTACCACATGCTCTCCATAATTCGTGAATGAGAGCGTGTGACAGCGTTTTTTTTGGCTATGTTCGTTCTTGTCATTGGCATAAACATTTGTTTATTTATGTGAATTAATATATGAATAATTTTTTTTTATTTCATAATTCATTGAAGTAAATAAATTTCAATTATTATCGAATAAATTTGTTTCAAAATTGAAACATTTTATGATAAATGGAATAAATTGCATGAAATAAAAATTTTCTGCAAAGAATATTATATCTCGGTAAAATTTTAGGTGGCGCTTATAGATTTTTTACGGAACATTTTCTGACATTTTCCATACAAATGCTATCTGTTTGGATTGAACAACCTATGTAACCATCGAATCCCCACTGAATCACTACAAATTAAATATTCATTCCTAATCTCATCCACTCCTGCTGCTTTACCCTAACTTAATTTTCTAACCGCCAGCTCTATCTCACCTATGCTTATTTCCTCCACTTCGATCTCACTCACACTTTCATTCGCGCTAACATTCTGATCCACTCCGTTTTCAACATTCAAAAGTTCCTCAAAATATTTTCTCCAATGATTCAATACATTCTTCCTACCAATCACTAACTCCCCTGCCTTATCTAATACAGTACCCGGAGCCATACATCGCTTGGTTGGAAGTTTTTAATTTATTTATATTTTCTTTTGTTTTAAAACGGTTATCACCGTGAACATAATTTTATATTTTTATTTAATTGCCTTTATCTTGACGATTATGTATTTCGTATGGTTTTGGATTTCGTTTGGTTTTTATTAATTAAAACACTCTGAATTATCCATTAATTTTTATAATTTTATTTCAAATTAACTTGTACGCAAGTAAATCAAATGTACGGAAAAAGGATTGAATTTTGTAGCGTTGTGTATAGTAAGAATGCTGACAACGGAATAAAATGTGATGTTGTAATAGTAGCGGACTGTTTATTACTCTATCTGTATGTATGGTTGTGTTAGTGCGAATGTTGATTAAATGCAAATACGAAACAAGTTGGAATAGTGTGAATACGGAACGCGTTGACATTTGAAATATAGAATATTTAAGTTACATTGAATATTTGTTTTTCTGATCAAAATATAAAAATAAATTTCAAACTAAATTTATATAAATAATATATTGCTTGATTTATATCGCCACATGGTAAATTCAAATGCTGGATTTTTCTCTCGTCATTGAGAGAATAAATCACACGCGTTCGAATTTTTTTCCAAAAAAAAAAACGATTTGTTTTGAGTAATTGAAGTAAAGACTTACTGATATTTTTGAACTGAAATAACAAATCAAGTACTAATCAATGCCCGGTGTGTCGGTGCTTCTTAAAACTATCTCTTGCACATTGCTGCAGCGAATTATAAGAGACCAAATAATAAAAACGTTCAATAGGAACTCACATTTTTGCGTTTGGCATTTGTGTGTAGACTATGCTATCATTGGCATTCTTAATGTTCTTTATTGAGAGTTTCTAATTGATTGTTGTTTTTATTCTTTGTTCTAATGGCTTATATTCTACCTATTTTTCTTTATTTGATTTAATTATAATTTTTATGTTTTCTTGTTGCGTTCTTCAACAGGTATCCTATATAAAATATCTAAATATAAAAGCATGTAAACTCGATTGTAACTTTCGTCTTATATTAATATTTCAATAAATATAAACTCATAGTATCCATGATATAGTATATACAGTCCACGAAATAAGGTTACAGCCACCCACATTTTTCAAAAAAACTTGATAAATACGAATTGATTTTCAGTTTTTTCTTCATAAATTTAATTATAAACTATTTTCAAACACATTCTAGCAAAAAAATTAGTAAAATATTTTACTTTGTTCGATTTTTTCAAGTTTTTTCGATTTTTGGCATGTTCCAAGTGCGAAAAAAGGTTACAGCCACTTGACGTCTACTGCACGAAAAAACAATCTATTGACATTTCGGTCATTTGTTTTTGTCCGAATGTACCGTTATGCACCTCTGCTATTCTATTTGTGCAATTTCACAACGATATGACGCAGTTGTCATTCCAAATTCAATCAAACAACAATGGCTAAGGGCAAGCCATTGGGCCGAAAAAGCCAAAATTTCTACACTAAAAGATTATAATAAGTGGTCAAATCGTCAGATAGCAAAGGAGATTAGTCGATGCAAAGACGTGGTGAATAATTTCCTTCAAAATCGCGAAAATTATGACAAAAATTACGTTTGTGGCCGACCATCCATGATCACAAGCGCCGAAAAACGCCGATTAATTCGAAGTGCCGGCAACAGTTTCAAGACAGCCAGTCAATTATTGAGCGAAATTAATTTATCCGTTGGTGTTCGGCGTGTGCAACAAATTTAAAGTGGTTCGCAACACCTAAAATACAAAAAAATGAAGCGTAAGCCAATGTTGTCAAAATCCAATATTGAAGGCCGGCGGAAATTTGCGTTGGACCACCTGCGCTAGGAAGGTCAATGGCAAAATCATATTTTCGGACGAGAAAAAATTCAATTTGGATGGACCACGCACCGAAGAAAAGATTTTCAGTTCACGACAATCTGGTGGTGGTTCGGTCATGATTTCGGGCGCCATTGGCTACCTCAAAAAGATGCCATTGTCGTTCATATCGACCAGGATGAATGCGGAACAATACCAACAGATGATTCGTCCTTATTTCCCATCATATGGCTACGAATGTGCTGGTGTGGGCTGGCAATTTCAGCAGGACAATGCGCCAATTCATGCGGCCAGGTCAACTTTGGCCTTTTTTGAGGAGCACGGAATACATCTTTTCAACAATTGGCCGGCAAAATCACCAGATATGAACATAATCGAAAATATTTGGGGCATTTTGGCTCGTGAAGTTTACAAAAATGGCCGGCAATACAACAACAAAGATGAACTGACTGAGGCCATCGTGGCGGCTTGGCAAAACGTCCCACAGGCCAGAATCGAGTCGCTATATGATAGTTTACCTGGTCGAATCCTCGCGTTATATGATGCCAAAGGCAAACACACAAAATATTGATTAAGTTTTTTCCGAAAAAATGTGATTTTATCGTTAAAAACGTCAAGTGGCTGTAACTTTTTTTCTCACTTGAAACATGCCAAAAATCGAAAAAACTTGAAAAAATCGAACAAAATAAAATATTTTACAAATTTTTTTTCTAGAATGTGTTTGAAAATAGTTTAAAATTAAATTTATGAAGAAAAAACCAAAAACCAATTCGTATTTATCAAGTTCTTTTGAAAAATGTGGGTGGCTGTAACCTTATTTCGTGGACTGTATGTATACATATATTAAAATAAAGTCTTAGGGTAATATCACAATTGATATATGAAGTATAATACAGACAATGAATTTTTCTGTAAACATATATATATAAAACAATCTATTTTTTGATGAAGAAATAATTAATGTTTTATTCAATAAGGGAAATTAAATAACACCAACAGTTTAAAAATAATTGAATAAATCAAAATTTAAATCAACTAAGACAAAACAAAAGTTTATAAAAATTTACACTACCCCGTACGCAGCGATGTTCGCAAATTCTGCCAAAACATACCGATGGTTTTTTTATAAAGAAATACTTTAATTTAAATTTTTCTCAAAAGCATTTAAGGGGAATGCGTGCATGAAGCAGAACTAAGTGTTTGCAGAGAATGGTGAGTTAAGCAAAAGGCCACACACAAACAAAACATAAGCAGTATTGACATTATTATTTGATCTGGTCAAAGAATAAAAAAAAATATATTAATAATAGAACTGCTGTTATCAAAGCATAGTAACATACGATTCATTACTAATGGCGCAATCTGGATCTTCCATATGTTTCAATTCCACAGTGCACCGAACATGTAAATTTTGATGTTGTAATCAGTCACGTGTACATCAAACCTGAAGAATCAAAATAATAAATTGATAATAATAACGTTACAATAATGTTTTAGTAAAAGAAATATGATATAAAATTGATTTGTTTACTTCTACGCTGAGAAAACAACTCTTGTGAGAAAATACCTAACCTCAACAATTTAGGAATTGAATTCAGTTGACGTTATGAAGCGTTACGAAAATAGAAATAATAAAGCAAAAATTCAATAAAAATTCAATTCGTTTTTGAAATATGACAATTTTACCAGAACATCACAGAAAATTAAGTGAATGGGTATTTTGTTGAAAAAATTGTTTAAAAATTAAATTAAAAACTTGTGGAAGTAAATTTTTCGGAAATATTTTTGTTTTTTTAATTAAATAAGTAAAAATTGCAAGTGATTAAAATAGTTGTGGCGCACTTTCGATGTCCCAGAAGTTCATTCCATCGTTAACAGGATTTGTTTGACAGTTTTTGAAAATACGTTGATTTTTTGACACCAATCGGCCTGTTCTATTTCCGGTTACAACGGCTGCAATGGCATTTCCTTGCAGATCCATTTCTTGCTAAATTCGCGTAATAGCACGTTTCATCTGCAATACACGATGACTCACTTTGGTCAAGATGGTTGGTGGTAATCCCACGCAGTAAACATTGAGTTACTACTAACATTCAGGTTTTGCTCTATACCGCCGATTTAGACCCAAATTACTTAAAAAAAGTACTTAAGGTCTATTTCATAATTGAGTATAAAAACCATTAAAATATTTAAACGGATTTTATACTTAAAAATGAAATAGAATTTCAGTACTTTTTTTAGTACTTTGGGTCTAAATTGGCGGTATACAACAAAACCTAAATGTCAATAGTAATACATTGTTTACTGTGCATTATTGCGTTTAGAAGGCAATTCTCACACTTTTGAAATGTTTTGGTTTCGACCATAATGGGAATCGTTGAAAACATACATGTGCGATTTAATGTCGCCATGATGTGTTTTGTGGCGTTGGCATCACTCCGATTGTTTCAGCAACATTATTGCGATCTGTTTGTTCTTCAAACGTGAATAATCGTGTCATTTACCTCGGCTTTGGTATTGCGTATACCCTTTTTTGCATTGTACAGGGTGGCCCAGAATAACTGTCCGTTTTATATTTAATTGAGAAATGTATTTTTTTTACTGAAATCAACTATTTTTTTTATTAAATGTTAAATTAAGGTCCAAAATTTGTTTTTCACTTTTTGGTTTTGAATCTGCCTCCTTTGTTGCGGATCACCAATCGCAAACGTTTTGAAAACGATTTACACGCGGCACGCACCATTTCGATGGGAATATTTTTTCTTTTATTCATTATTTATATATCAGACCATTTAGCTTCGATTCCATGTAACCCCACACAAAAAAATTCATTGGATTTAAGTCTGGAGACGATGGCGGCCATTCGTCTTTGTTAATGAAATCCGGCACATTTTCACTTAACCACTGTTGCACTGTGTTTGCTCGATGTGACGGTGCTCCGTCTTGCTGAAACACCCATGGTTCATTACGAAACACTCTTTCGGCGTGTGGCAACAATTTTGAACGCAATATTTCTTCTTTGTACACAGACGCATTGATTTTTACGCCACTTTCAACGAAAACAAGAGGAAATTTGTGGTCTGCCGAAACGGCGCCCCAAACCATGACTTTTGGTACATTCTGAAATCGTTCAACCACCAAATCATCTTCAGGAAGGTCCTCAATAGTCACTGCGTACACACGATCATTTTGCGCATTAAGACTTGGTTACAAAAGGAACAATTTCTCATCTGAGAAAACGATATTTGAAGTTGCGTGCCGGCGCATCAGCTCTTTGCATTTTTGGATTCTGTCTTGCTTGTTTTTGATTGTTAATCCGTGTTTCTTGGTTTTTTTGTACGGTGTCACTCCTAAATCTTCTTTTAATACTCGTTGCATGGAAGATCGACTGATATTATGCTCACGAGCCAAGACTCTGGCACTTCTTCTCGGATTGCGACGAATTTTTTCACGTACCTTTTTGACCAGATCTTTTGTTCGTACAGATCTTTTTCTGCCCGTTTTTTTCATTATATTCACTGTTCCACGTTCCTCGTATCGTTTTATAGTACGTTCAATGAATTTCAAGTTGATATTTTCATCGTGAAGCGGGCGAAAAATATCCACTTGTCGCAAACCTTTTCTATACAAATTCAAAACGAGTTGACGTTTCACATCCATTGTTATTGCAAAGTAAATAAGAACTGCGCAATAATGCTTGTCATCACAATGGATGGCCAAGACATGAACAAACATAACGGTAAAAAAAAGGGTGGTCGGAAAGTTAATATAATGGTATCTACGTAAATGCAAAAAAAAAACGACAGTTATTCTGGGCCACCCTGTAGTGGTATCGCTTTGATGATATTCGGAAATTGGTCGGACAATGGAAAAAAAAAAATAAAATAAATCAGAAAAGGAAACAATAGAAAAGAAAAAAAAAACAAAAAATTTTAAATAAACAATCAAAAGTTACCTCTTCACCGATGTAAATGTTGCGTCATATGGTGGCATTGCAGGTCCGTATCCCAGGATCAATCCCAAGCTCGTAGAAAAATTCGCCTGCAAAATATCTGCGGAGCACCTCTTTATCATTCAATTCGACAGGTGGTCTTTTTGGCATGTCATACAAAACCGAACAGGATATACCATCGGTTACGATTGCATTTCCAAATGTCTTCTTATACTTGACAATGCTGTTTATTTTATTCATGTCGAAGAATAAACTCCAACTACGGATTTTGTTCGAAAAAAATTCGTTGGGTTTGACAAATATTTCTTGAACTTTCCCACTTTTAAGCAATTTGCCCATTTTTTGAGGTATTTCTTTGATGCCGCATAATATATTGTACAATGTCGTATCATCGATGTGGATGTGCCAACGTTTAAATGAACACATGGGGATCACCGCGAAGTTGTAATCTGGTGACTCTGCAGAGTGGTGTTGGCTGCGTCACATTCAGACGTGCTTTCCGTCGCAAGTTGGCATACGACAGATTGAAATGATGGATGTCTCTCTGAATATTGACCCACATTCGAATTGATTAAAACCAGTTAAATTTAAAAAAATATGGGATGTTACAATCATTGGGTGCTCCAACGTTACGAAGTTCATCTAATAACACTCCTAATCTTTGTTTTGCGCCGATTGCTCCACCAGTTGTATCTCTGCGATCATATACACTACCCGCAGAAAGTTTGGACTCAATGCATGTTTTTCATACAAATTGACATTTTTTGTTGCTCAAAAAGTATATGAAGATGTAATTTTTTTCTCGCAATTTCTTCAGTAGGATTTTAGGTCAAACTAAAATCTTCATTTTCTTCTCAGAATAGAAATGTGTATCGTGATTCCTTTACGGACTTTCAAAGGCCAGAAAAATGTTCGATTCAATTTACATATAAAAATGGTCATTTTTTGGCATTTCCACGCACATGGCCGAAAAAGTCCATAAAGGAATCACGGTACAGATTTCTATTCTGAGAAGAAAATGAAGCTTTTAGTTTGACCTAAAATCCTTCTGAAGAAATTGCGAGAAAAAAATTACATCTTCATATACTTTTTGAGCAATAAAAAACGTCAATTTGTATGAAAAACATGCATTGAGTCCAAACTTTCTGCGGGTAGTGTAAATATTTCAAGGCATTTTTGATGTCATCATTGCCAAAAAAAAAAATGAATTCGGGATATTTTGTCGTAAAATCATAACGTTCAGTTCATAAAGTCGCATTTTGAAAAATGTCTTCAAGCGACGTTCGCAATGCGTTTCCAGGTTTTAATTAATTTAAAGTAGTTGATTAAGCTAAATTTACAATTAGATTCACAATTTCTGCAACATCAGAAAATCGTCGTTTGATTTTATTTAGATAAAATTTTCTCTAAATCAATTTTATACTTTATGCAATTAAATGAACGAAAAAACAAAGCAAACTGAATGGAGTTTCTATTGGAAGAAACTAATTGTTTTATAATGATGTTGAACATATAAATAATACTGGACATTTTTATAGCGAAAACTGAAATCTTGTTTGACAAAGTTATGAAAATATAAGTGGGTCAAAAAACATTCGAATGACGAGTCATTTATGGTGCGTTCTAAACGGCATCACAAGCAATGTTTTGTTTTTGATTTGTATTACTTGCGAGTATAATGTAAGAACATACAATTATATTCTGGGTGGTGGAGGCGATGGTGATTATAATGAAAACACAATTGTCGATGCAAAATAACTTTGAAGTTATTCATTTATTTTTACTTTGTATTGACAACAAAGGATTCGAATTACATTGCTAAACGCACCGGCAGCGTTACGTTGAGGTCTTAACACAACAATAAATGATAATAAATGAACATCGACTCAGCTGTTGCGCATGCTTAAATAGCCAAAAAGTGCATGCAATGCGCAAAAGCTGAATCGATAGGTCAGCTAATCACTACACGAGGTCGCTGACCGGCACCAAACCTAACTTTGCAATCGGTCTGTCAAGCATGCCACCGTTTGTTCGAATTGAAGCGACGCGGACTAAACCGTCTTTGCCTGGATGCAAAGAAACCACTCGACCGATAGGCCAATGACCAACGGGAAAACGATGATCTTTGATAACGACTAAATCATTCTTTTTTAGATTTGGTTGTTTTTCTGCCCATTTTGTATAAATTTGCATTGATGATAAAATGTCTCCTTTGAATCGATGCCAAAAATGTTGAACCATTTGTTCCATTAATTGATAACGTTTAACAGGATTAATTTCAGTTGGTGGTTGTGGTCGTGAAAGTAGTGTTCCACCGGTTAGAAAATGACCAGGTGTTAATGTAGTGAAGTCATTTGGGTTATCATTGATTGGTGAAATAGGTCGTGAATTGAGAATTGCTTCGATACGAGTGAGATTTGTAGAAAACTCTTCAAATGTTAGTTTTGAAGTTCCAATGACCCTTGAGAGATGAAATTTCATTGATTTAACTGCAGCTTCAACGAGACCGTTGAAATGTGGTGCCGTTGAAATGTGGTGGGCTAAAGTGCCACTGAATTTTCCGATCAGTTAAAAATGGTATGATTTCTTTTGAAATGGTTTTTTCGAAATCGTTATATGATCGTTGATTTTCGTTAGAGGCACCAACAAAATTAGTTCCATTGTCGCTATATAAATCATGACAAAAACCCCGACGAGCAATGAAACGATCTAGTGCGTGCAGAAAACTTTTTGTAGTCAAATCGCCTACTGTTTCAAGGTGAACGGCCTTCGTTGACATACACACAAACACTGCAACATATCCTTTATATGAAATATGACCACGACCTTTTGATGCGCGAATATCATATGGACCGGCATAGTCTACCATTGTTGCTGAAAATGGACGAATGTGAGTTATCACACGAGCACTTGGTAAAGCACTCATTTGTTGTTGTTGTAAAATTCGCCGGTGTTTGAAACAAAGGACACATTGGTGAATGAAGTGTCGCGCCAAATTTCGAACATTTAAAATCCAAAAGTTTTGTCGGTTTACAGTGATTTGTGGACCACCATGTAATGTGAGTCGATAGTGATGATCAATCAATAAAGTAGAGATTCGGTGATTTAATCGATAGAATTGGCTTGATTTTGGAATCGGTTTGTTTCTGCGAAGTAAAGAGAATTCATAAGAAAATGTATTTGATTGAATCCATTGAAAAATGACAAATTCACTATGTTGAATTTCGTTGGCTGAAAGTGCCGGTATATTTTCGATTAGAATTTTCAATGGAATTGATGCTTTTAATTTACGTTGTTGACTTGACTTCGTTGCGAATGACTTTCACAAATCGAAGTACGTAAGCAATTGATCGACGCAATCGATTGAAGTAAACACGTTGTATTTTGTTCACGATATTCGATTGGAATTTGTTGTAAAATTTCTTGCGAATTACTTGCCCACTTACTTAGTTCAAATCCGGCACTGCGTAGTGTGTGAATTAGTTGTTGGAGTAATTTAATAGCTCCATTGGTTGTTTCGTGTCCTGACACAATGTCGTCGACATAAGTTTTATATTTTATGGAATTGTAAACAGACGGATAATTTTGTTTATTTTGTTTAGCTAATGTATGCAATGTTTTAATCGCTTGATAAGGTGAACTAGCAAGACCGAATGTTACGGTTTGTAAAGCATAAGTTTGAGTACCGGTGCTTATATTATCTTGCCACAAAATTAGTTGATAGTTTGTATCATCTGGATGAATGTCAATATATCTGTACATTTTTTCAATGTCTGCTATGAAAACATATTTGTGTGTTCGCCAATTTAGCATTATTGAAATTAAATCGGTTTGAAGGGCCGCACCTGTCGTTAAAATGTCATTTAACGATTTTCCATTGGATGATTTGGCAGATCCGTCGAAAACTTGACGTAATTTTGTTGTTTGACTTGTTTCCTTTGAAACAGCGTGATGAGGTAAATAAAAATGTGGTGCAGTCACTTCACGAACCAATTTTACTTGATTCAAGTGTTGATATTCTTCGAACACTTTAAAATATTCTTGCCGGAATTTTCCATCTTTATTGAATCAACGTTGTAGTGCATGAAAACGTTTTAATGCAGAATCAAAAGAACTGCCCAATTTAGCTGACGAATCAAAATGCGTTTTTAATGGTAAACGCACCATGAATTTTTCATTGTTTTGACGAATGGTCGTTGATTTGAAAAATTCTTCAGTCCAAGCATCCTCACGTGATAAGGTTTTTTCGTTTGGAATTTCTTCCAATTCGTGAAATTTTTTGATATATCTACCGATGTCTATGGTTGACACATGAAACGATTCAGTCAACGGAGATGCAACTACATGATTTTGGTGTGCGTATTCACCGGATAAGATCCACCCTAGGGCAGTGTTTTGAACAATGGGTTCACCGTCGTTTCCCTTACATAAACCACTTTCTATTATTTTACCATATACGTCACCGGCAAGAAGTAAATCAATTTGTCCCGGTTTTGCATAATATGGATCAGCAAGAGGTAAATGTTTGATATGACTCCATGAATTTGTATTGATTTGAGATAGTGGCAATTCAGAAGAGATGGACGGTATAATAGCTACTGTAGCATTAATATAAAAATCCGGATCGATAAGTGAATGACAATTGATATTTTATGTAACACCGTATTCTTTATTAATTTTACTGCACTTTCATTATCTACGTAGAGAAATGGTAATTTCAAAATGGTTGCTTTATCCGCTTCTTGTAGTAGACGCTTTAACCAAAACAATTCTCGTGAAGCATGTGATGCCGCTATATACTCTGATTCAGCTGTCGAATGTGAAACTGATGACTGCCGTTCAGAGCACCAACTGACAATGCCCTTTCCAAGTAATAGACAATAACCTGTGGTTGACCTTCTTGTTTGAGTACAACCAGCGTAATCGGCATCACTGTAAGAGCAAAACTTAAAATTGTTAGCATTTTTACATGAAAAGAATATAGCATAATTTATCGTTCCTCTCAAGCATTTCAAAATACGTTTTACTGCTGTCACATGTATTGATACTGCTTTCTCCAAGTATCGGCTTACGTAGCCAACAGCAAAACTATTATCAGGCCTTGTTCCAATTGCCAGATAGATGAGACTTCCAACCACCTGTCGATAAGGAAAGTTCACGACGTCCGTATCTTCGTCTCCATCCAAAACTTGATACAAATTAACCGGTGTTGATACAGCATTTGATTTTTCAAATCCAAATTTTTTTAAAATTTTATTTGTGTATGATGTTTGACTCAAATGAATTGATCCATCCGATTGACGGTTAATTTCCAGACCCAAGAAATATTTCGCATCGAATACTTTAATTTCGAAATGTTCATTTAAATACATATATAATAACCGGTTTTATTTCAGTTTCATTCGTTGAGAAAATCATTCCATCATCCACAAAAATGACCAAATAAGTTGTACTAGGCTGTTTGAAAATTCCGCGGCCTGACCAATGAAAACACATTTTTTTTTGAAAATTCGCATTTATTCTTCAATTTAATCGCCTTTTAGCACAATACAATGATTCCAGCGGTTTTCAATCAATTCGATACCTTTTTTGTAGTAAGCGGCGTCAAACTCCTCAAAATAGACCTCGGTTTCAGCAATGACTTCATCGTTCGACGAAAAGCGTTTGCCAGCGAGCCATCTCTTCAAATTTGGGAATAGATAATAGTCGCACGGGGCCATATCTGGCGAATACGGTGGATGTGGAAGGATTTCGTAGCCCAATTTTGTCATCAATTTCACTGCCTTGTGAGCTGGTGCATTGTCTTGATGAAAAATGATTTTTTTCTTTGATAAATGTGGCCGTTTACGCTTGACAGCTACATCAAATCGATCCAATAACTCACTATAATATTGAGCGGTGATTGTTTTCCCATGCTCTAAATAGTCGATGTGACCAGCCGACTGTTGAGTTTTTAGACGCTTCGCTGCACTTTGAACCTTTGGAATACATTGTTTTGACTGTTGCGCTGTCTCCGGCGTATAATGATGTATCCATGTTTCATCTACGGTAACTAATCAACGAAAAAATTCCTTTCGATTACGATGCAAAATGGTCAAATTGTGTTCAGAAACATCAAATCGTTCTTGTTTTTGAGCTGTTGTCAACACACGCGGCACCCAACGCGCGTAAAGCTTTCGCATGTTCAAATGATGATGTAAAATGTTGAACACACGTTCTGACGAAATGTTTACGATATTGGCTATCTCACGAACTTTCATTTTTCGGTCACTGATCACGAGACGTTCAATTTTTTCGATAATTTCGGGTGTAGTCACCTCCAAAGGCCTACCTGAACGTTGTGCGTCATTCGTGCTTATAAAACCCAACTTGCATTGTTGCATCCACTTTTTGACCATTGTATTTGATGGAGTAGAGTCACCAAAATACCTATCAAGCTTTTTTTTCGTTTCTTTAGCCGTTTTTCCTCTTAAATAATAATATTTAATGACAGCACGAAATTCGTTTTTTTTCCATTGTTAAAAAGAACACTGCACACATAGAAATAACTGTCAGTGTTTATGTATTAGTGATTCTTATTTGTGAATCTGAAACAGAATTCTTTTCACCACTACAAAAATTCTTTTTCGTGAAAACAAATTTTGGTTATGTTGTGTCAAATATATATGGGTGACAGTTCAGATATAAAATTACGTGCTGATTTTTTACACAACATAACCAAAATTCGTTTTCACGAAAAAGAATTTTTGTAGTGGTGAAAAGAATTATGTTTCAGATTCACAAATAAGAATCACTAATACATAAACACTGACGCTTATTTCTATGTGTGTGAGGTGATGCAATTTCGACTGCTGTCAAAAACAAGCTACTTGACAGATATTCATGAAATTTTTTTTTTGGTCTTTTGAAGGATAGTACTTGTCAAAAATAATATTTGTGGCGCCCTCTGTTGGTCAGGCCGCGGAATTTTCAAACAGCCTAGTATAGTCACCATTTCTGCGAATAAATACACATGAATCAGCTGTACTCTCCTTGAAATCAAAATTCATTATAAATCGTTTGATGCTTGCTTCAATCCATAGAGGCATTTGATTAATTTGCATGGGTTATTAGTTCACCACACTTGTATGTTTTTTTGTTTTGACTTTTGAACGGCAATCGATGATGTTTGCCCATTATACATGAAACCAAGGTGTGGGTAAATTCCGATTTAGAAAAGTGAAGAGCAAAAAAAAAAGGTCCTGAATGAAAAAAACACGAAAAAATGCTAGAGAAAACTAGAAGAATATTTGCAATATTAGGAGGCTTGGTTTACATGCTTTATATGGAGAAATACTAGAAATACTAGAAAAACTCAACAGCCGTGTCTCGCCCCTTGCACGCAACACATTGAAAATCCGGCTCATCTATGTAATCAAATCCATTTCGTTTTAAAAACAGTTTCACTTAAACCACGTTTTGATGTGCTAGTCGCTCATGCCATATTCTGAAACACTCAGTCTTTACCGCTATCGACGCACACTCAAACGATACTTTAACCTTGTTCATGAATGAACAAGAGAAAAATTAATTTAAATAAGAGCGTTGACCGAATTAAATGATAACTTTGCATATTTTAAATTCATATTTCATATTTCATATTTCGTAATTAATTCCATTTGAGTTCAATTCACTAAACGTGCTTGCATTGCACTTTCAAAATTTAGTTTCAATTATTTAATGAGTTTACATTATTTGTGGTCAATTTTGATGACCATAAAAGGTAATACATTTCAATTTTTGTAAATGGCTTTCGCCATCTAAATTAAACATTTTAATAAAGTTCAGTTCTGTTTTGAATACGAACGAAATCAATCATCTTTTTTTGAATCTTCTTGGAAATGTTGTGCTATTAACAAACCTTGATGAGCATTTTATACAATCGATTCTCGAAAAATAATACGAAAATAGCAATTGTTTGAATTTGCAACATAAACGTATCCTTTGTCGCAACAACGACCTTGTGAAAATAAATTTGTATGTAATTTCGGTACGAACATTACATTTGATAAAAATTTTCCGGTCCATTTACTTCCATCGAATACTTCAACGTTGATATTTCCAATCACATATGACCAATTCCATACACATATTTACCATTCCCAATTTTAACTGGACGATGCTCCGTTAGTGCCGTGTATTCATGAAACCATTCGCGTCGATTCGACATGTGCTCAGTTGCACCCGAGTCAAGATACCATGCGTCATTTTTGCTTACTAATAAGTGCCTCGCACACTAAAGCATTTGATGAATTCTCTTTTGTTGTATTGCGTTGCGGACATTCTTTTGGTAAATACGAAGTAGACGAACATATGTTTTGTTTACGTTTCATGTTCTGATTGAAATTCATACTTTTCTTCTTCTTCCATTTATTATTTGCAACGAACGCACCGCTTTCCGTTGATTCGTCGTTCGACATAAATCGTCTCTTTTCAATCATCAGACGATTTCACAATTCCGTTAGAGATTTTTTATCATCGGCTGTAGACTCCCATGCACTTTGGAAATGTTGATAGCTTGTCGGCAATGCCAACAAAATTTTTGTCATTATCATTTTATCCGGAACTTTCTCTCCTAGATCATTCAATTGCTGTGCAATTTCTTCAAATTTTCATCAGATTCATTTGCACCCACATCCAACGTTGGTTCTTTCTTTGAACCGTCTACAACATCAAATACACCCAGACACTTTAATACGACTCTTATTTGCATTTTCCATAGCGTCCAGTCTTTTTCTTCTTGCAATTTTGATATTTTAATCACTTTATTAGACATTTTCATAAGAAATTCGCAGCAATTTCAATATACAGGAAAACACACGTGTTCAAATCCAATTGTCGATTTTTCTGACTGTATCTCTCTGCGATAAAACTAACAAATTTAAAACGTATTCCGAAAAATATTTTTACCCGTTAATTTATCTCAAAATAAATATAAAAATTATCCCATTTATGTCGCACATAAATAATTTTTCTTTGCTACGCTTTCTATTTATCGTTACCGTTTATTCGCACAGCCTTATCTCTCTCTCTCTCTCTCTCTTTCTATCTTATTCTGGGCTCATAACCACTGGAAAAATGTGAGCTATGCCTAAAAAGAATGAAAGTAAAGAACACAGACGAATTATATTTTGTGTGTTGTTTATTTGCCGTCCTGACAAGAACTGATTCTTAACTTAATTACAATATGGCATTTAGCGATTTGGTTTGTGGCAACACCATTATTTTCAATTGAAATACAGAAAACCAAATCTACCACTGGATAATTTTTATTCCTTTAAAACAGTCTATTGCAAATGACGGAATTCAGTTACTGAATATATCCAGAAACTGAATTCAGAAGATATGTATAACTGTGTGAGTGTGACGCACGAAAACGAAACCAGTGGACAGCGAAGACTATTCGCGCGTACGAACATACAACGCGAGCTCTAACAATAACATACTCGCCGCTGTTCACTGGTTTCGTTACAGTGCGTCACACTCACACAGTTATACATATCTTCTGAATTCAGTTTCTGGATATATTCAGTAACTGAATTCCGTCATTTGCAATAGACTGCTTTAAAATGATTTCGTCATATGTTTCAATGTGACTTTTCATAAACAAATTGTCGCCTGTTATAGATATTCTAAGGCTATCAACAATTTGCGAACGATCACAAAGAATCCATTGATATATTTGATATAAACGGATAAGCCATGATCACAATCTATTCATCAGAACATTCACTTCATATTGTTCACAAAAAAGACGTTGTATTTCTTCGTTCTGTCCATTGTAGTATTTATTGATATCGAAACCATTCCATTATTTAAAGTTCTGTGCATTGCTGGAAATTTTCAACTTTAACAATGTGTTTTTTCATAACAAAAATATTGACACTGATTTGACACTTTCTTGATGAACAAAATCAAATATAATACATCAAACATGCTGAAATAAATTCATCTAAGGAGAATTGGAATTTCAATACATATTTGGTTATTAAAATATCCTAATAATCGCTCAATCAGTACAAACACATACAGAAATAAAATTCTTCTTAAGAGACACCACTATCGGTGTTAAGATGAAATATTTGCACTACGGGTAACGGGCCTGCTCCTATCAAACAAACAACAAGTAGTATTCAATTAAATTCAATCTTCATTTCTCATACTATGTCTTTTATACTTAATATGAAGAATACTTTTCAAAAAGTCCAGCGTCATTTTGTAATAGCACAAAACGATCCTGAAAATGAAATTTTATTTTAAATTGGTTCTTATTTCTAGTCTCGAATAAAAAATTACTAATTCTGTTAAATATAATTTACATTCTAGACGTTGGCTGCATCATTGCAAATTTAGTCGAAAAGACTTCAATTTTAATTAATTCTCTATTTCCTAACTGTCTACGTTCAATATTAAAATAGATTTGTTCAGAGATCAATTTTGCATCGATGTTCCTCGTTAAAATATCACACATAAATATCACCGCTGCCTCTGCTCGCCTTCTCGCAAGAGTCTTTCTTCATATTTAATACTTCCAATCTCATATTATAAGCCGGATATTTCATCAATTCTTCACGGAATAGTTCAAGCGACCAAATGCTATAATTTTTTCGAATCTTCTCAATCATGTTTATTTGTTTCATAGTATATGAGGACCATATCTGACAGGCATATTCTAATTTAGAACGAACAAGAGAACAAAACAGAGTTTTTTTTAGATACTAATGAAAATGATTTTGCAAATCGTTTCACTTAAACGATATTTGGATTATGTGTTTGGCAAAAAATAGATTATATTCAAAAATGATACCCAAGTCCTTATGATGGTTCACTCTCCCAATATTACAATTCTACAATATTTCAAATACATAGTTAAACACATTAATGGACTTTTTTTGAAATTGTCATAACTTTAACCTTATTCAGATTCACTCTGTCAAATGCCTTTTCAAAGTCTGTATATATCACATCAATTTGGTTTTTTTTTACTATGGCATTCGTGAAATCAGTTATTGCTATCAGAAGGTTTGACACAGTCGAACGATTTCTTGTGAAACCATGTTGGTGCACTGAAATATTTTCATTTATTTTCGTTAACCATTTTTTTATTAATACCAGTTCAATAGCCGGTGAAAATATAGCAACAGAGAAAGCAAGTGAGCGTATAACATTGTGAAAAAAATAAAAAAAATTTGATTATCATTGAAATTGAATATTATATCAATTTTTATTTGTTTGAAATTTTGTTCCATAGAATCAATTGAAATCAATACAATGTTTTCCTCGGTTGTTGTTACTAATACACATACAGATGACAAAACACAAACATCAATCCATATTTTTTCTTATGTGTGACGTCATAAATCGTCGCACAAATGTAATCCCGGATTATTTTTCGGGATTACATTAATTTCGAGATTAATGCCGGACTCTGTTGGCGTCACATTTGATACTTTTAATTTTGACGAAAAAACTCCACTATTGAGCATATTGTTCATCAACAAATACAATAGTCTACTTAACACATTAGCCCCGGCCCCTTTCCTTTCTTTGCATCTAAATTTTCAAGAATGACTATGATATCCTCAGCGCGTATTATAATTTCATCATTTCCCAAACCACAAACTGCATACAAGTCATTAATGTTACTATAGTAATTATTATACACTGACTTGAAAAATTTTGCAAATATGTTCGCAATCGATACATCATCACTTGCACATTCACTCTTAAATGCACACTATTTTTCGTATTACATGTGTTTTAAATACTCACATAATAAAATTTAAACGTCCAATGAAAAATTGATTTTTGTTCAACTCATGGGCTGTATCATAGAAATTCACATATATTTTAAACCAAAAATTGGTTTTTAACTAGTTATTTAGTTGAAAGTATCCAGTATAAATAACTTCTTGGATGAAAATAATCGCAATATATTACACATAGAAGGAAAGAAATGGCACAAATAAGTTTTGCAAACTTTTGAAAACTTTTGAGAAATATTATCAAAAACGTGTCAAATGATTCATAGTAAAAACCAAAGTCCTTAAGCTACAAATTAGCACTAACTCCAAAAACCAGGTAATTATTAAATGTTCAACCAATACTAATTATCTTTTCATTTCTCTTTTCTTCTTTTATTCTGCCTTCTATGTCATTCTGCTTGAAAGGCTGGAAATGAATATACTTCAATCTAACGTTGATTATTTAACTAATAAAATTGATAACAATATTGACAAAGCAAAAAATGATGGACATTTGAAATACGAATATGATAATCAAGGTACACAAAATTAGTAATTAAAATAATTTTTTAGTTTATAACTTCAACTTTAATATATTGAATATTCAACATATTCAATAAACAAGGTGAATAGATTGAAATGACCCATGAATTCAAGATTTTTTCCGTTTTTTCACTAAAATAATAAGGTGAAAAATCTCAGGGGAGTGGGGGTAAATTCCGATTTAGAAAAGTGAAGAGCAAAAAAAAAGGTCCTGAATGAAAAAAACCTTAGCAATTTAGAAAAATTTTTCTCAAAAAAAGACGTCAAGGAAATCGGATTTTCGCTCAAAAACCCCTAGCAATTTTAAATAATTATCCATTCAATCAAAGTGAAGAGCTAAAAAAAAGAGGTGTTCGATTTTGAGTAATCAGTTTATATACAACACTCAGGGGGGTCCTCTCGGAAAATTTCAGAGGGGGTAAAACCCAAATACCACCCCCTTGCCCATGTATGATAGGTTTTGCCTGTACAAATAAAAAAGTGGCTAATAGCCGTCTGAATGTCGCTATAGTTGATTAAAGTCAACTTACAGTCAGTCAGTCACTTTTTTTCACAAGGGTTAATGCTTTTTCATGTTCATAACTTTAGATTAATAAAATCCAATCTTGATAAAATTCGTTGATAAATAAGGGAGAATTGTCTTTTGTTTATAGGACACTTCAATCTAGGTACCCTGTTAAATCAAAATAGGTTTCAATCTTGGAGTTATTACTTACAAAAGTCAAATGCGTAACAAAATTTATGAAATTTCAGTCTAATTCAGAAGATGTTTCATGGATATTCTTGTGCGAAAAAATTGACCATTATTGACTTTTTGAAACAAATCAATTATAGTTAACTACTGCAAATATTCCATTTATACAATTTAGTCAACGTTAACCATTCACGTTCCACATTAGTCGACTACTTAGTTACTTTTTTTTGCACAAGGGTAGTCAATGAATTGCGTAGTATTGGGTGTATGCATTAAAAATATCCAACACGCATCCAACTCTTATCTATCAGTCTGGCATATTTTTTGACGTCGACAGCTATTTTATCTTAAAGAGCGTCAAAAAATCTATTAGATTCGATCTATCAAAGTGAATATACCATTTTTTATTACGGTGAAAATGTCGAATTACGTGCCAACAAAACGTTATTCGCGGGGGTAGTTGTATTTCAGGACAAAAAATGTGAAATATCGCTGATCTTGACAAAAAAATAAAAACGTGGTGCTTCTGGTCTATAAAATTTTCTTTACTTATTGCAGACTTCATGCTAAAAATATTGGGGAGCATTTAGATGAAAACATTCTTCTACCCCCTCTTTAATCTCCAGAAAATACTCCTTCTAAATCAAATAACCTTCGATGATCTAACGTAATTCTTGGTTGCGCAGTACTTGTGTGTTTTTGAAGAAGGGAAAAATTGGCATGGTTCGTTCTTGGCCACCAAACCGGCAAAGTTCTTTTAGGACGGATTCAATAAATTGCCAGAAAGATGGGTAAAAGTTGTAGCTAGCAATGGATAATGCTTTGATTAACATGTTTTTCTTTGTTATGATGAAATAATTGCATTTAAAACAAAATGGACATTTTCAATGCCTACATCCAATATATTAAACTCTTTCAGATTCGAGGAATTTCGGCTCAGTGAGTAGCTGTGATATGAATAGAAATGTTTTGAACTATTAGGGTTGTATATTTCCACAACTTATCGAATTTCAAGAGCACCAATTTCATTTGAATGAAATTCTGGTATCAAATATATTGAAATTTGAAGTAATTTTTCAATACACATTTATATATAATTCAAATCGAAGCCATTTCATGCAATTTTAATCATAATAAACATTACCTGTTGTATCACACAAGACACTTCGATCGCTTCGCATTTTCATATTCTCCTTCAAAGAACGAGTAAAGCAAGGTGCAAATTACTATTAGAATAATAGCTCGAATAGTGAAGTCACCACGGCAAATTATCTACTTTCAATTTTATGCGTATCTTCTATAAATACCCACATATTGACAGTGAGTTTTTTTTTGTTTTGGAATAGAAAATCTACCATTATTATTATTATTATTATTATTATTATTATTATTATTATTCGATTCAACAATCTATTGCCAATCCTAACGATTTCGGAGCAAGTCTCTGTGATTGCTGAACTACAAAAATGAATCAGAACAAAATAAACATTTATTTCTTATTCGATCAAGTTCATAAACATTGCAATCAATCTCTTCTTAACTACAACTGAGCTGATACTAAAATCAATTGTAAACACATCCAAATTTTTCTCATTATAATATTTGAAAGTTTCAATTAAGTTTATCAACGGCATTCGATTCAGTGAGTATCGACGTTTTAATATATAAGTTGCAAATTATGGGTTTGAATTGTCAACTTTTAAATTGGATTGCATCTTATATGAATGGTAGAAAAGAAATTGTGACTAATGACTGTGAATCTGATGCAATTGATGTTACTTCGGGTACGGGTCAAGGCTATCCCATTGCTGCAACGTTGTTTATATTGTTTATCGCAGATTTACCCAATTTCAATGATAATTCAACAATTCTTTCGTTTGCGGATGATGTTAGATTGTCCCATCATATAGATTCAATTGATGATTGTTATACTCTTCAAATGAGTTTGAATAGAGAGACTACATTTTTTGAATTAAATCATTTAAAGTGGAATGTTAAGAAAACGAAAATGATGATATTCCATCGTTTTGGTAGAGAGATTCATTTTAATTATCACATTGGTGAATCAAAAATTGAAAGGGTTGATCAAATTAAAGATCTTGGTGTGATTTTGGATGAGAAAGTTAATTTCAAAGCACATATTGTGTCAATGGTGGCAAAAGCTAAATCAAGATTGGCTTGGATCAAGCGTTTTGCACGTGAATTCAATGACCCTTATACAATGAAAATATTATTTTTTAGTTTCGTTCTTCCTATTTTAGAATATGGTTCTCAAATGTTGGACAGACGAAAAGTATTGAGTCAATTCAGAAGCAATTTTTGCTGTATGCTTTAAGAAGATTCAACTGGAATGATGGATTTCATCTACCGAAGTATAAACATAGGTTGCTGTTGCTGCAAATGATTTCTTTAGAGAATCACAGAGATATTGCTCAAGTTATGTTCATCTTAAAATTGATCAAGGGTGAAATATGCTCGGAGTCTCTTTTGGAAAAGATTCAATTCAGAATTGCATATCATTCTGTCAGAAATGTTGAATTTTTGAAAATTCGTACTGTTAATAATGGCTATCAAAAAAATATCCCTTTGAATATATTAATTGAAACATTCAACAAATATTATAATGAATTGCTTAAAAAACCAATAGTTTAACCAATAATTGTTTATATCAATCAATTAAATTATTTTTGTAGTTCAATAATCGTAGTGACATGCTCCGAAATCGTTAGGATTGGCGATAGATTGTTGTTTCGATACAATTATTGAATCAACTATTTTATGTAAATCAATTGTTTTTTTTTCAAAAATTTAAATAAACCACCTTTGGCGAAGAAACGCTGTTTGGTGAAGTAATAATAACAATAATATGAAAATCAAACGCAAAAAAATTAAAAAAAATAATTTGATAAAACTATATTGTTTAGAGGAGATACGTCAAATTTCAAAACTCAAGTCTCAAAACGTCATGAATTCTAAATCGAGCTTCAAGTCTCAAAATGTCATGATTTATATACCAAGTCTCAATGGAAAAAATCAGAAATATGAATGGAGTGCCACATTGTCATTTTTTTCGAGCTTTGTCAGCCCTTCTTTTTGATACAAAAATAAAACATTTTCACAACAAATGTAGTTTCAATTACAAGGAAAACTATAGCGTTGGTTACATTGATTGAAAAAAAAACAGTATTATAACCATTATGTGATGAATTTGTTGCAAATTACACAAATGGCAGTAACATAATTGTAGCGATTGGCACCATATACAGCGAATACTGTCATTCCCACACACAGTAATAGGTTGTCTTCTTCCTCTTCCGCAAATATGCGTATACAATGTAGTGTACGTTACCTTTTATGTGCTATTCGCGCTATTGTGCGTTAGAAATTACAGGAATATAAGAGAATATTTAGGTTATGTTTTTTCCAACCATTCGTTGGAATGTTGGTAGAACCTAAATATTGTCAGTGTATATTTGATTTTAATGTACTTGGATATGCCTTAAATAGAGAAGAGAGGGAGCTCATGAAAACTACAAATTGAACGCTATGATGAATTCCATCAAAATGCTTTAATAAAAAAACTCCACAGAAATAAATATAACCTAATTTTCGTATCATTTATTGCAATATTCAAATTTTTGTTAAGATTTTTGACACAATTTTTGATATATTTTTAGTTATTGATTGAAATCAATTTAATGCATTATCGGCGCATTTCCCTCATCACACCATTTTGGCCTGAATGTCACCTTTGCATGGAATTTTCCTATAGAAAATATTATTATTTCAGAGAGATGTAAAAATCGTGTTTTGTCTGGAGAACAATAATTTTGCTCACTTTTTATTGCTTCAGTTGATTTTTGAACTTGTCTACGGATCTTTTTCAACCAATCGAATAAAGCTTCATTCCGACAAAAATGAGTACACCAATAAACATCAATGGAAAACAAATCCACAGCAAAATCACAAATAATTCCAATGTTTGAATTATCATCATCAACTTTTCCAATGTTTGGAATAAATTAATACGGGATTTGATACGGTATTAATTCATTTGATGGTTTTTTCATAATATCACCTGCTTCTTATCCCATAAAAGCTGCAACTGCATATTTTCCAGTTTTTTTGAAAGCCACTTTAGTGAAATCCCAAAAAATTTTGAACTAACTCATCTTTTTAACTGATGAATTTTATTATTTTGAATTGAACTTTAATTTCAGTAAAATGATTGTTTCTCTTCAAAGACAAATCACTGAATGAAATTAATCAACCGGGGGGAGAGGGCGTCACATAAGACATGAGTCTCCCATATGAACGCCACCTGTATAACGATACATAAATTAATCTAAGATGCATAGCAAAATTGAAAAGATAAAAATAAAAAAAGCACTTCAAATTAGAGCATTTATTTAAATAATTTATTAATGAATTGTAAACAATTGTTTATGTGTTTGAGTAAGTAGAGTAATTGAAAATGAATTTTTTCTTATGTATATTTCACAAAATAATTGTAATTCATTGAACACTTCGAATTTTTCTCACTATTGATTACAGTATGTGCTTCGTTATTGGTTGTCGGCCATGACAGCATTTTGGTTCGCCATGACAGTATTCATTGTTTTTGTTAAGTCTCCATTTTAACATCATACAGATGGCATACAATATGAATCACAGTGTCAAAACTCTCCACGCACGGTCTTGTTGTCTACAACTGTATCAAAAATTAAATAAATATTCCACAAAAAATCTTAAATGATTATATTTCAAAATAATCTGCTGATTCTGTTTCAAGTGTTATACACACTTCCACTAACTCATTACATGTAACATTTTTCCTCGCAGCCTCTCATATAAGTTTGCTGATGCTTCGCTTTTACTTTTGCTTTAATTATGATTTTACTTTGCTTATGGAAACATTTAAAAGAAATCTAATATAAACTCTCGACGGATGTACTGAATTTATAAGTCTACAGTAAATAAAGTTGCAATCAAAATTGATTCATTCTTGAAACCAAATATACAGAGCAATATGAACATCAAATCGGAATCAAATGGAATAAATAATAAATATTAAATTCCTTTCTATTCAATAACTTTTGTTTCTATGAGTGAGTATATTTCAAACTGCATTCAATGCTACATTATCCAATAAACAGCAAATAAAAGGCAATGATATTTATTGAAATATTTGTCAACTTATGATGTACATATCACCAAATTCAACATTCTGTAATGTATTTTTCGCTTACTAACTAATCAATAATTAGTAAGTGAAGAGAAATCCATTTGAGTATGCAAAATTATACATATATATAAATATTTGGACAAATTGAAATTGAATCATGTGGAATTAATTTTGTCATTTCGCTTTAGATTTACAGTATAACCCTATCTTTATCTTTATTTGTCATTCACAAGGAAAGACTTAAAACTTAATTAATAAACTCATACGTTTAATGAATTATACAATTCGTTTTTCATTATGGCTCAAAAAATGTATAGTTTTGATATCAAGTGGAAAAATTTATATTCATGGATAAATGCAGTTCCTGGAGATGAATTCAATGCATATTATAAAATCTGTAGCAAAATTTTTGCATAGCCGATGAAGGTGAAAATATCATAAAAAAACACGAAGCGAAACACGAATCTGATATTCATAACACAATAAATAAATCCATTTCGGTCAAATCAATTTGTAACTTATACAGGGTGTTTTTTTTGGGGCACCCGAAATTTTTTTCAAAAAAAACGAATAAAAAGCTAAAAATTCTTTGTTTTCACACATATCGGCCTGTTTTTCAGCATTTTGCATCATTTTTTGAAGCATTTCGGGTGTAATTTGAGCGATTTCCTGGCGTATGTTGGCTTTAAATTGTGCGAGAGTATCAGGTTTATTGGCATAAACCTTTCCTTTCAAATACCCCCACAGGACAAAGTCAGGCGCGGTCGAAAAATCTGGTGATCTAGGCGGCCAGTCGAAATCACCACCTTTTGAAACTAATCAATTTGGAAACATTGGCCGCAATAAATTCATTGTTTCATTGGCAGTATGGCATGTTGCACCATCTTGTTGGAACCAGTAATTGTCCATACCCTTTTTAGCTAGCTCAATTGTCAAAAAATCGGGTATCATTACCCGGTATCGCTCTCCATTCTCATTTTCGAAGAACTACGGACCAATGACCTTTTCCGAGCATACACCACACCATACTGTCACTTTTGGTGAATGTAAAGGCACTTCAACAATCAATTGTGGATTTGAGGCGCCCCAATAGCGAACACGATATCTCGCACGTTGCGTTAGAGTAACTGATCACTTATTTTGGAAATAAAATTTCACAATTTCAGCACGTTCTTTCGGTGTGAAGTGTTCCATGGTAAAAATTGTACTGAATTGACGCTTCCAACGCGCGCTGTCACAAGACGATCTGACAGCTGGTTGTCAAGATATACGTATTTAACATCGGGTACTACAAAAAAAAACACCCTGTATACTTATCAAGTTGATAATATCAACCACTAATTTTTATCATAATTGTTAACCAAGCAGTTAAATATTTTCACGATTCCTTCAGACTTTGTGTGATAGATAGATATTTCTATTTTATTTAAAATTCAGCTGAACTCGATTCAGAACCGAAACATGGAAAAGTTAGACGACCAATAAATATCATCCTAGATCAAGTACGTCAACAATTTTATCGGGAGCATTTGGATGAAATCGTTGTTAATGGAAAAATTGTTCCACTGAAAAGTGACGTATACGAGAAATTACGCCAAATTTGTGGCACCTCTAACACTAAAACAGATCATGGACGTGAGTCGCTATATTAAACCACATAATATAGTCCAAAATGAGCCACAAAGTGATTCCGAAGAAGAGCACTACTTTGAATTCGATCATGTATCCACCAAAGGTGAACATTTTACAGTAAATATCTCGGGAATGGCATTATTTCGGGAAGATGACGAATTGAAAATTAAGGATAAATCACAGCTTAACGACCATTTGATACAGTTGAAATGATTATGGATAACCGCACAGAATTAGCCCTTGCAAGTGTTAGAGCTTATACAGCGTTTAAATCCATGATGGAATACAACGACGCATGCTATGATGCATTATTAGAACACTACCTTCTACCGCCACCACTATTACAAATTCAACTTGATCGTTCCCATTACACTAAATTTATTATCGATTGCAAGACACTGCACGAAGTAAAAGATAAAGGGAAATGGAAATTTCACCAGCGAATTTTGGGATTTTTGATGCTTTGCACAGACATCAAAGAATCAGAACATGTGATCGAAAATATGTTCATTTTAATGAAAAATGAATGCCTACACAGCGAACGAGTTATAACGGCAAAAGATGAACTTAATTGTATCGTTAAAACTATTGTTGTTATATCAACAACTGACAAACGTATCAGAGCGAACATTAAATATTGTGGCATTTGATACAGAGGGCGTACTAAATAATATAGTATTGGATGAAATACGGAAGAAAATTTAAATCGGAAAATATCAATTTGAATTATTGGGTGTTGTGGAGCAAATATATGTAAAACATTTCATAAAACATGCACTAAGATCCAATAATGAATGGATGAGCTATGATGAATTAAATAATGCATTAAATTGATTTCAATCAATAACTAAAAATATATCAAAAATTGTGTCAAAAATGTTAACAAAAATTTGAATATTGCAATAAATGATACGAAAATTAGGTTATATTTATTTCAGTGGAGTTTTTTTATTAATGCATTTTGATGAAATTCATCATAGCGTTCAATTTGTAGTTTTCACGAGCTCCCTCTCCTCTATTTAAGGCATATCCATCAAAGTGATATATTTTTGAAAGGTACACAATTGGTACATAATTCCTACGTTTTCAAATCTTTGAAGTTTGCTCGAAAAAAGAATCAGTTTGTATAGGAGAACATGTTTTACAGCAAATTCAAAACTATTTTCAAGAAAAATCGAAAAAATGTTTTCAAAGATGAAAGTACAAAATTGGTACGTAATTATAGTCTATATGTGACATGAAAATCAGTTACAGTGAAAAATCTTAATTTTTCGGTCAAAGTCATGATTTCACCTAAACCACTAGATATGTGGTACAAATTTTTTTTTTATTTGGTGTATGCAAAGAAAATGTCGATTTTTTCGGTGAAAAGAAAATTTTATTTCGTAACTAAATGAATGAGCACTTCAACCAATGTATTCTCCATCGTTAGCTATGACTTCACGCCATCTTTCAGGAAGTTTGTGGATTCCGCGTCGAAAGAATTCCTTATCTTTTGAAGCTATCCAGTCAGCGACCCATTTTTGTATTTCTTCAAAGTTTTTAAAGCGTACATCGGCCAGGTCAATTTGCATCGATCGAAACAAATAGTAGTCCGAAGGGGCAAGGTCTGGAGAGTACGCGGGTTGATCAAGCTGATCCCAACCGAAATGTTCTTTCTTTTTTTTAACGATCTTTGCACGATGTGGCTTGGCATTACCATCGTGAAAAAAAACTTGTCTTGTTTAGTCGCTATTCGTGGATGTTTCACCTTCAATGCTTGCTCCATTTTGATCAATTGTTGTTCGTAACACTTACCATCAACCGTTTGGCCAGGTTTCAGCAGCTCATAATACACGACACCTTCCTGATCCCACCAAATGCACAGCATAACCTTCTGGCAATGAATTTCTCGTTTTGACTGTGAAGGTACTGGTTGGCCTGGATCAACATACGCTGCTTTACGCTTGGGATTGTCGTAATAGATCCATTTTTCATCGCCAGTAACAATTTGACTCAAAAAACTACGTTTGTTGTGCTCAGCAAGGTGTTTTTTGCATGTTTCGATTCTTGCTCTGAGTTGATTTTCGTTCATTTGATGTGGCACCCATTTTTCCAGCTTTCGAATTTTTCCCATTACATGCAAATGTCTAGAAATAGTTGCTTGCAAATCCGCATCTTCAATTTTTTTTTTGGAAGACCTGGCCGTTCTTTGTCTTCCAAGTCAAAATCACCACTTTTGAATCTCGCAAACCATCGTTCACAAGTTTTTTGAGTTGAAGCATGTTCACCGTAAGCTTCTACTAACAAACGATAACTTTCAGCAGCGGTTTTCTTCAAATGAAAGAAGGTTATTAAAGTTCCCCGCAAAACCACTTTTTCAGGCACGAATTTCGACATTTTTGAAGCAAAAAAAATCTTTGTTGTTTACACTTCAGCAAAATGACATATACTGAAATTTATAGCCTAATGACAGACAAAAAAAAAAGAAAATGGCCGCGGTGTGCTCCGATGCACACAACGCTAGTTACGCCATCTGTTATCTAAATCGACATTACTTTTGCATACACCCAATAGGTACATATAGTACATAAGTAGTACGTAATTATGATATATTTACATTTTCATTATTTCACCACGACCGTCAAATTGTTACGGAGCCAAATTTGATACTATTTTATTTGCACTAGTCATCCAAAAAATATTTTGTACTTCTATAAATCACAAAACTCTGTTATAAATCTTTAAATAACTAAAAATATTATCCATATAAAAATATTTATTTAAGATTTTTCATCCGATTGAATTCTTTTGATTTAATACGAATTTCAGTACCAATTTCACCAAATGGCACCACTTTTCCAACTTATGAAATAGAGGCAATGGTGAGTGCAAATAAACTTTATTATTAATACTTCGGAAATAACAAAACACGGACTCAATCATTTAATTTGTTTTTAAAAAAGCAACAACCCAAATCAGCATTTGACACAAGTATTAGCCCAGCACTATCATTTAAATATAATTTAAATGGACGAACAAGTCAACAAAGTAGGCGAGGATCTTTATCCGAAGCACATCGTCGCCCATCACAACAAAGCGTCGTTGGATATCCATCAATAGGCCAAGCCATCGATTCCATTACACCAGAATCTGGTGATAAATATGTTCAAGACAGTTTTGAGACTGAGAAACATAAATCAAATACAACATCACCAAATGTTGAAGATTATCAGTTACCATCGAATGATTTACAACGAAAAAGTTCTATTAGATTCAATGACGAAAGTCAAATAAATGATGAAAATATAAGAAGGAATGATTCATTGGGATATGCACAAAGCGAATATCAGTATGAAAAAAATATCAAGGATTACGTACAATCACAGCCAAATCAAATGCAGCTACAACAACAACAACAAAAACAACAACCACAACAACAACAACAGCAACATGATCAGATTTATTCACAACTTGAATACACAGGGCAAACACAATATGAAGAGCCTGGAAATATTTACAAAACTGGAGAGTATGATGCCCTACAATATGTCCAACAACAAAATTACGACGGAAACAGTGCTGCACAAGCACCTATTGAGTACGATTATCAGACAGATTATCCTGAATATAATATAGACACTTTTAATCAACCAAGTTACCAATCAAGTGAGCAGCTTGCTGAATTATCCTTTCAACCAGAACAATACGTCAGTGGTTCATATCAACAAGATACAGAGAGTAAATCAAACTATACATCTGATAGAAATCAATCAACTCAACAACAAAGCTATACAGAGCTACCAATGGGTAATGTAAATATAACACAAAGATATAAAGGAAACGGAAATAGTATGGTTAACACAACAATGAAACAAGAGCAAAAATTGTTAAATAAGAAAAAGCCCACATAATCAAATTAGTTGAATACGAATCTAGATTAAATTTCGATGAAGTTATAATATTTTCTGTCGGCATCCCCAAATATTATTCAAGTTGAAAAAATAAATACTTCTTTCGAATGTCATAATCACATTTTTCAACACTCAATATACTTAGATATAAATTCACTAATTAACTCCACAAGAATTTTTAGATTTTCACAGCAACAATTTAACATATCATTCATACTGTGAGTACTATATTACCAATGTAGCTACATGTAGATATTTCTTTTGAATTTTTTTTCTAGAATTATTGCTCAAATATGTACTATTTATCTTCTAGTAAAACTTTCATTTTGGCATTAAACTAGAAACTCTTTTCCTAGAAGGAACGTAGTTTCTAGTTTAGTTCAAATCTTAATGTTATTTGTTTTAATTTTTTCTTTATTCATTATAACCATCGCAGATTGAATTAAATATTCCAAGATTGTAACTAAGAGATTGAAATAAATTTCAACAATTTTAATGAAATAATTTGTGTTGTAATTAACTTTGTTTGCATTTCCAGTTTGAATTTCATTTTCTTGGAAAAACTTCATTTTTTCCAGTCCTCAAAATACAATTTGACCAAAATTTTGTATTCGCATAAAAAGTAGCATTTTTCACGGGCTTTCCAAATATATAATAGATTTGGGGAGTGGGGGAGGTTTTGATTCCATTTTGGGCCTATATTTGCTATTCTCACTCGTAATAGCAATAATCAGAGATGAGATTTTTACACTGGGTGTGCGTGAACAAATTCAAAACAGCAGTCACATCTTAGTGTGCGACGCACAGCTGCTTGTATTTTTCAAGTGCGCACACATACCCATTGAAAAGTCAAAATTCATCACAGAATCACATTGCCATTTTGATTTTTGTCTTTTCAATAGGTATGTGTGCGCACTTACAAGCAGTTGTGCGTCGCACACTAAGATGTGAGTGCTGTACTGAATTTGTGCACGCACACCCAATGTGAAAATCTCATCTCTGGTAATAATATAAATTACACTAATCAACAAATTTAAAAAAGTTTTCCCCTCATGAGCAGCGACCTGTATAGTGTTGTAGAGATTCGCCTCGCGATTCCAAATCTGGTCTCCGTTTGTTGCTGGCACGTTTGAGATTTTTTTAAAATCACTTTGTATATAAATCCTTTAGTGGTATGATATTTTTCTTTACGTTGGCCATATTATGCAAGGTATCATTGATTCCAAAACTCCTCTATAATTTAGAGGAGTACTGCTATCTAATGTCATAACAACCACTTGATTTGATCTCGTGGTTAAAAAAAATCGAAGTATATATCTGAAAACCACACTTCAAAAATACAATTTTTCCACACATATAGCTAAAAGTCGTAAACAAATCAAGAAGTTATTGCCATTTTTGCGCCTGATTATAAAGTGTAGAATCTTTCTGGCCCATTCTATGCTGTTTGTATAAAGCGAATGAAAAAATTCTATAATTTTTTTGAGGTTTTCCAAAAAAACGACAAAATACGGTTTTTCATTTTTCGTACTTTTGGTCGATTTTATCGATGTTCATTGATGGCTCCAAATATCAAGGCAGTTCTTCTACACAATGGAAACCTAAAGCCATCAATTCCGATGGCCTTTGCATCCGGTATGAAAGAAACATATACAACGATGAAAGATATAATGCGGTTATTACAATACGCTAGACAATACAACCGATTTGAATTTCAAGTCGTAGCTGATTTCAAAGTTATAGGTATGCTGATGGGTCTGAAGGGTAGCAACTGCAAATATCCTTGTTTTTTGTGTCAGTTTGACAGTAGAGATTATGAGATTATGAGAATCACTTCACAAGACCATCATGGCCAGCGCGATCAGAACACGTCATAGGTCAATTCAGCGTAGTCCAAAACAAAATTGTAAAAAAACAAGGAGCAATTATTGTTCCCCCTTTGCACATCAAATTAGGAATAATGACCCAATTTATCAAAGCGGTTGGAAGACAAGAAAATAGTCAAGCAATTGATTGCCTTGATGCAATGTTTCCAAGTATGACTAGATATAAAATTGAAAAAGGCATTTTTGTTGGTGCTCAAATAAAGAAAGTCTTACACAGCGACGAATTTCGTGACTATTTAACGCCTGACAAAAATTAAGTAAAATTTACTTCAAACGGATATCTTATGTGGTGGCAAAATCTTGAATTGTGGCATTTATTTTGAACAGTAGAACTGTAGCAGTACATATGTATCGATAAAATCGACCAAAAGTACGAAAAATGAAAAACCATATTTTGTCGTTTTTTTGGAAAACCTCAAAAAAATTATAGAATTTTTTCATTCGCTTTATACAAACAGCATAGAATGGGCCAGAAAGATTCTACACTTTATAATCAGGCGCAAAAATGGCAATAACTTCTTGATTTGTTTACGACTTTTAGCTATATGTGTGGAAAAATTGTATTTTTGAAGTGTGGTTTTCAGATATATACTTCGATTTTTTTTTAACCACGAGATCAAATCAAGTGGTTGTTATGACATTAGATAGCAGCACTCCTCTAAATTATAGAGGAGTTTTGGAATCAATGATACCTTGCATAATATGGCCAACGTAAAGAAAAATATCATACCACTAAAGGATTTATATACAAAGTGATTTTAAAAAAATATCAGACGTGCCAGCAACAATCGGAGACCAGATTTGGAATCACGAGGCGAATCTTTACAACACTATATAGGTCGCTGCTCATGAGGGGAAGTTGTGTTGATTAGTGTTAGCATTCATTGGTTTTCAATAGAAATTGCTGCCAAATATTGAATGAAATTTGAGAAATCAATGTTAGTCCCGGAACCTAGGGGATCTATAGGCCAATAGCTTTATCCGCTTATAATGGATCAAAATTGTATTAATATGTATTGGCAGAATAATTGAGTTTTAAAGGATTTACAAGAGAAGGCGTTACCAGTACTATATCGCATCAGGCAATTTTGTAAGTTACAAGTTGTAACTATCTTCATGTCAAAGCGTCATCATTACCCATAACTTCTCAGTATGTGTCATATCTCTCAAGTGTGAACAACACAATTTTTTTTTGCTTTGAATATGTCAACGTTCGTACCAACAAAACGCAATTTGCGGGAAGGATAGTTCTTTGCTTTCATTTGATGAAATCTGCAGCTGAAAGTCGTCGTGTGCTGCAGGAAGCTTGTGAGGATTAAGCTCCATCGATTTCCACTTGTGAGTACTGGTTTAGACGATTTAGAAGTGGCGATTTTGATACGGACGACAAAGAGCGTCAGGGAGACCCACAAAAGTTTGAAGATGAAGAATTGTAGGCATTGCTCGATGAAGATCCCTGTCAAACTGAAGAAGAACTCGCGAAATCGTTGGGAGTCACTCAACTAGCAATTTCACAACGTTTAAAAGCAGCAGGGTTCATTCAAAAACATGGTAATTGGGTGCCACATGAATTGATACCAAGAGACGTTGAAAGGCGATTTTTCACTTGTGAACAGCTGCTCCAATGGCAAAAACGGAAGGGTTTTTGGCATCGAATAGTTACTGGTGATGAAAAGTGGATCCATTACGACAACCCAAAGCAAAAAATAGCTGTGAAGCGCGGCAAACGAGCGTGAATGTGAAGCGCGGCAAACGAGCACCATCGACATCAAAACAAGATATTCATGGATTTAAGGTCGATGCAAGATCACCTGGCTGGGCACCGCTTCAATTCTTCTGAGGAAGTCAAAAATTGGATCGATTCATTCATTGCCTCAAAAGATGAGGATTTCTTCCGACGTGGAATCCGTATGCTACCAGAAAGATGGGAAAAAGTAGTGGCTAACGATGGACAATAATTTGAATAAAATATATTTTACCACTTTTTCAAAATAAACTCTCTAAATCAGAAAAGAATCCTTTATAATCAAGAATTATTTATACTGCCAATACCATTCGCAGAATATTCGCATAATTTGTGCAATTCGGTTCAATATGGCGGCCAAATATGCTCATACTGCAGTATCAAGTGTTGCAAATGACTCATGCTTTTTGTAAATAACTTCATTTTTTGCGAATATTCTGCGAATATATTTGGCCGCCATTTGCAAATTTATCCATGGATGGTGCACTATATGCGAATATATTTGCAGAAAAATTCGCAGATTATTGATATATTCGCATCCATTAAAATCAGACATCGATTAACACTGACGATTAGTAACTTGATCAGCGTCAGGAATTATCGTCAGTAATTATTTCATTGCCTACCATATATAACGTCGCTGCGCAGGCTCGTCCGTATAGTGTGAATGCTAAATATCGTTAGTATGCATGCATCTAACGAAATATATTCAACGATTGTTTTGTATTGAAATTGATTCACACTATACGGATGCGCTTGCGCAGCGACGTTACGTATGGTACGCAATGAAATAATTACTGACGATAATTCCTGACGCTGATCAAGTCAGTGTTAATCAATGTCTGATTAAAATGACATCCAAACAAAATAGGAGCACGATTTTGACATATACATATAGAATCATCTACCACTTTTACACAAACTATAATGGAAACGAATACAAACATTTCTTCTTCCTCTTTTCTTAATCTTTCAAGTTGTGTTGTTTTCCATTGTAGTTCATGCTTTCACGGTAGATGGTATTGGCTATAGTCAGTTTATGTCATTTAAATTTTCTTTTATTTATTAATTTTTATTTATAATAATTATTTAAAAAAAATAAAATAATTTTCCTTTTTAAATTTGTAGATTACGAAATCAAATCAAAATTAAACCTTTATGTTCAATAAAATTTCAGTAATATATCAGATTGCAATTAGACCTCACGTCTTTCATTGTATCTTGTTTTATGATATAATATTCATTTGGTCCTTCGAATCAAACGACGACGTACGTAAATTCATAATTTGATGTGAATAAAACGAAAAAAGTGATTATTTTGCATTACGTTTATGTGAATAAATCAAAAAAGAAAAAAAAACGCAAATTCAGCGAACATTTAGGAGAATAAACTCAGAAATAAGTGAAATTTTACCAAAAACGAAAAAAAATATTAGAAATAAACTAGAAACAACATTTAAACTTTGTATACTGTCAAATCAACACACCAATACATAGACACATTCACAAAATGTGGTGAATAGTCCAATAAACTCAAGTTGTATCAAAGGTAAAAAAATAGCACCGTCTCCATAATTATTCGATCGAAATTGAATTAGCAGAATTTCATTTTTTTTTTTTTAATAAATAAAAAACCTACATATACTTCATTTAGCAAGTAGCATATGATTTTTATTGACAACGATATTAATTGATGGAGTACATAGTTTACTCTGCCTCTGAGTCATAATCAGATGAAAAAATGTCATTGAAAAAATCAGTTAAAAATGCGTCTGGCCGATGCGCTCTGAATGAATCTTTTATGTGTAATGAAAACCAAATTATGCTCATAACATGCGAGCAACAGCCAACCGTTCGCAGACCGTTATAGCAACTACAACAATATGTTAGCACGGCATTTTCTCCTTCTCCCAATGTATCGATCAAAACATACACACTAAAAACTAAGGTTAAGAATTTTTATTCATGTGACTATAAATGTCAAATCTATACCGAAGTTCTGCTAAAAAAAATTGAAAAAAAAAAATGTTTGTTATGTTGCTTTTCCATTTGTATGAGTGAAAATTCTGTTTTTGATTGAATTCACTGTCATAGTAGCAGAACCATTTTTCAGATTTGACAATTACAGTCACATCTACAAAAAATCAAGTACTAGATTTTGTGTGTGTATGCATCGTGAGATTTATTGCTACGGAATCGAGATCTTATACGTGCCATCAGTAGTTTTGGCTGTTTATCATCGGAAAAGAAGTCAGCGAAAAATGTTTTGCATATGTTCCCAAGAGAAATCCAAATCAAGTCTTTTTCGGTCAATTGTGGCAATTGATGAAAGTCATTAAACCGGTCGAAATGTTTCAGTTTTGTTTGAAAAGTGCTTCTGAAAACAATAGATGATAGTCGATTTGGCATTGATAAACGATGAAGCATGCGTGTAGCAATTTCAATCGCAAACCCTTTGTTTAATTCGATCGATTTGAAATATACATTAATCAGAGCCGCACAAATTCTGAAATCGGTCATTAAATGAGGAAGACTGACATTATACCATGGTTTTTGGAATATTTTGAATATGGTTTTGACGTGACCATTACGAGTCTCCACTCCATATCTATTCGCTGTAACCAGACGCGTTCTATTGGCTTCAATCGTTGTTAATTGCCAATTGTTCTGTGTGTGTTGAAGTTGGGACGGCATTTGCACATTAAAACCTTTGTCTTTCAGAAATTGCATACAATCACGGAAACCTCTGTCGAGCAATACAACATCACCTGCAATCAAATTGTCGAATGCATTGGATTTTTCAATAATCGATTGCAATACTTTAGCGCCATTTGTTGCCGCTGGATACGGCCCTAAAGCAAAAACAATTGTTCCGTCTGTTGTGACGCACATCATGACTCGAATGAAGTTTCGCTTCTTTTGCTCATTGTAACTTTTCTTTTGCATTTCATAATTTTTACTCTTTTGAATATAAACATACGTGTCATCGAGAATAAAAACTGGCCGACTTGAATCTCCATTACAAAACAACATTTGGCTCAATATGGTTGTGCGTTTTGCCAATTCTTCACGGCTAAGCAGGCAGTTCACGTTTTGATATACAAAATCTTGTTCCATTGCCTCTCCTACACGATTTAATCGGTTTCCTACAGCTATTGCTGAGATTCCGAAAAATCTTCCGATTTAATCATGTGTTCGTCCGGTACGAATCTTCATGAGATATGTATATAAAAAATCAGATGCAAAGTTTTCATTTTTTAATTGAACACGAAGTGATTTCAAACACTCAAAAAGATTGAGGAACTGTTCACGTGTCAAACCGGTGTCGGCTAGGTTCTGACCAGGGGTCCAAGGGGTCGGAATACCCCCTCCTGAGACGGTCGTTTTGAAATTACCCCTCGTGATTTTCTTACGATTTCAAAATTTGTTGACTTTTTTTTTTTTTTTTGCTCTTACGATTTCACAAAATAAAGAAAAGATTATAAAGATTCTTTTCATTTTCGAATACAAAGTCGACTCACAATTTATTATTAGTTATTATATAATTTCATTATTATTACAACATCAAATATCAAAACTATTAAATAAATGATAGTTTTGGTAAAAGTTTCTTCATTGCATCCACTTCATCACTTAATGTTACTACTTTTACTCAACGTCCTTTAGGATCATCTGTTCGATAATGATGTTCCTTCATAAATTCGTTTGCATATTTCGCAGCCGAGAATTTTTCTAAATCATCAACAGTATTTATCCCAAGGGGCGAATTACTACTGAATGAACTGAAAAAACTGACAGTTACTGAAAGATACTGAAACGTACTGAAAGCAATTTTTCAGTACCTGTCAAAATATCAGTCGAATTTACACTCAATGTGAATGTTTGTCTATTAATGTTTATGATAAAAAATCATCGAAAATTATCAATTTCTAACAAACATTTTTTTTTCTTTCATGGAATTTTTTTTTCGATTAGTTGTTCAAATATGTTCATAAATTTTTATAATTTTATTTCAGAAAAACTCTCCCTTCGTAAAAATGAAATCATTATTCTTTTATATTTGTCGATTTTTTTTCATTCATTTTAAATTTTTTGAAAAAAAAAAAAAAATTCATTTATTACATCGTACATTTTCGCGTTCTCTATTTGTGTGCGATTTCATTAATGACACGTACTAATGCAAAATGATTGCATAAAATGCCGTGAATCTGTCAGGCACTGAAAAATGAACTGAAATACTGACACGTATTGAAGAGATTTGCAAGTACTGAAAAGTACTGAAAATTGATTTTCAGTAGTAATTCGCCCCTTGATTTATCCTGATACGCATTATTTGATCCATGTGCTGCGACGTTAATCAGTAAACGAATTAAAGTAGAATAGCCAGAAGACAAAAATGATAAGCTAAGCAATTAGCCAAATAAGCGATAAGTAGTGTAAATTAAAAATGAAATAATATAATTACAATGTTACAATTGTGTAGCTGAGGATATTCGTGGTAATATGAATTCCGTTCAACATGAACGAAACATAAAAAATATCAACGTAAAAACGCAACATGAATATATATATAGTATATACACGAATATTCTGAGCTAAACAACAATTATAATTTCGTAATTTCGATGAAATAAAAAAAGGTTTATTTTGAAATCGTAAGAGCAAAAAAAAAAAAAAAAAAAAGGTCAACAAATTTTGAAAAGATGAAATTACCCCCAACGATTTTCTGAGAAATTGGGTATTACCCCTCCCTCAAAATCCCAGCTCCAGAACCTATGGCTTTTACGCCATCATCCGAATTTTGCTCCAATACTTACTTGCTGCTTTATAATAATAAATAATATATTTATAAAATTGTCGTGTTTTGTAAGCAATTTAATGAATCAATTCAAGTAGCTATTTACCTTAAAATGTATTTTTTGATTGTTTTGGTTCAGATCGCAATAAATCGACCATTTCTTGAATTTGTTCAGCGGAAAAATTACAGTTTTCATTTTGAATGTTTATTTCTGACCAAACACAAAAATTGCCATGAAAAATGCATGCTTTTGCAGTTTGTGGTATGAAAAAACGCTTCGTTTTCATAATTTCATATCGAATTACACTGGGTATACGATGTAATTCCTCTGGAAAACTGATATTACAAAAAGGCACACAACATTTGGTGGAAGAAATTCGAGCTCTGGTAATAACTATTTAAGATAATATTACTCGTGAATCCGCTATTCTCCATTATAATGAATTAATCTATACATATAAAACAGTGGTTGGATTTGTTGGTGTGCTTATAACTTTGGAATTTGTTGATCAATTTCGATTTTTTTTTTTTAATTTATAGATATTCCTCTGTGTGAGGTTTATGTATAGATTTAAAAAAAATAATTAAAATTTTTCTTAACAAAAAAATGATTTAAAGTTAAAAAAGGAAAACAACAACAAAATGTATAGAAAAAAAAACAATATGGCCGACGGTATTAGCTAGGGGGAAATGACTCGCAGCGAATCCCAATTTGTTTGCAAATCTCTTTGTCAACTTCACATGTAAATGAAGATTCGTAAGACTCGTAAGATTCGTGAAAATGCTTCGATTTCTCTACAATTTTGAAAAGATTTGCAAGAGTCATTTCCCCCTAGGTTATTAGTAAGCAACGTTCATGCTTGCTGTGTATTTCTATATTGGAGGAATTTGAGAAATTTGCGCATGTATTAGTAAGCAAACTCTCGGAAAGCCGTTGGTCTGCACACAAAATTCGAAAAAAATAATTAAATTTTTTTTTTCCATTTTTTTGTTATTTTTCGTATGCCATTTCATAGATTTACATAAAAATGGAAAAAAAAAATTAATTATTTTCGAATTTTGTGTGCAGACCAACGGCTTTCCGAGAGTTTCATATACGTTTCCCATGTAGATATGATGAGATAGTCAAATGCATCAATTTGACTCCCTAACCATATCTACATGGGAAACGTATATGAAACTCTCGGAAAGCCGTTGGTCTGCACACAAATTCGAAAAAAATAATTAAATTTTTTTTTTTCCATTTTTATGTTATTTTTCGTATGCCATTTCATAGATCTACATAAAAATGGGAAAAAAAAAAAATTTTCGAATTTTGTGTGCAGACCAACGGCTTTCCGAGAGTTTCATATACGTTTCCCATGTAGACATGATGAGATAGTCAAATGCATCAATTTGATTACCTAACCATATCTACATGGGAAACGTATATGAAACTCTCGGAAAGCCGTTGGTCTGCACACAAAATTCGAAAAAAATAATTAAATTTTTTTTCTTCCATTTTTGTGTTATTTTTCGTATGCCATTTCATAGATTTACATAAAAATGGAAAAAAAAAAAAATTTCGAATTTTGTGTGCAGACCAACGGCTTTCCGAGAGTTTCATATACGTTTCCCATGTAGATATGGTTAGGGAGTCAAATTGATGCATTTGACTATCTCATCATATCTACATGGGAAACGTATATGAAACTCTCGGAAAGCCGTTGGTCTGCACACAAAATTCGAATTTTTTTTTTTTTTCCATTTTTATGTAAATCTATGAAATGGCATACGAAAAATAACAAAAAAATGGAAAAAAAAAATTTAATTATTTTTTTCGAATTTTGTGTGCAGACCAACGGCTTTCCGAGAGTTTCATATACGTTTCCCATGTAGATATGATGAGAGAGTCAAATTGCATCAATTTGACTATCTCACCATATCTACATGGGAAACGTATATGAAACTCTCGGAAAGCCGTTGGTCTGCACACAAAATTCGAAAAAAAATAATTAAATTTTTTTTTCCATTTTTATGTTATTTTTCGTATGCCATTTCATAGATTTACATAAAAATGGAAAAAAAAAATTTAATTATTTTTTTCGAATTTTGTGTGCAGACCAACGGCTTTCCGAGAGTTTCATATACGTTTCCCATGTAGACATGATGAGACAGTCAAATGCATCAATTTGACTACCTAACCATATCTACATGGGAAACGTATATGAAACTCTCGGAAAGCCGTTGGTCTGCACACAAAATTCGAAAAAAATAATTAAATTTTTTTTTTTCCATTTTTGTGTTATTTTTCGTATGCCATTTCATAGATTTACATAAAAATGGAAAGCAAAAAAAATTTCGAATTTAAAAAAAAAATCATTTGTTTTATATTGTTGCTACTATAATTATAAACTGAACAAGAATTAAAAAACCAAGTTGAAAAAAAAGGATTCTAATCAGAACGATCGTTTCAAGTAAAGTGCGTTATACACTAAATATGTTATATTGAATTGTGGACGCTAATTATGTCATTGATATGGTAGATATAAATGTGTGACATGCATTCCAAATGCTCACAAAATCAATTTCCAATTTCAAAATAAACTCGAAAATATACGAAAGTATATTTAAATGATTGAAATATCCATGTTGCATTAGTAATTTTAGATATTTCATTTTTTTCATAAAAAAATCTTCAATTTGTACGATAAACTTTTTATTTTTGTGAATCGTGAAAAAAAACGTGGTGAAAAATCAGAACGAAAGAAGACATTAAACAATTGCTTCAAAATACGAAAAAAAAACAAAAATGAAATAAATGAAAAATTAAATGTGATGTCACATAAAACGTAACGGTATTTTATATCATACATGTCCATATGTGAACACATGTGAAGTAAAACAAAAAAAGTGTTGTACGTATATACATATATGCCGTCTCCACTAGTCACCAAAGATGGTGAAAACATCGCCATTTCTTAACGCATGACAATACGACTTTGACATATTTTGAAACAGTTCATGTATACATTATAATGTATTTATATGTATTGGTGTCTTGTTTACAATTGAATTTGACAGTCTAGATTCACCGAACGAAAGTTTAAATGTTGTTTTGAAAAATTATTCAAAACACCAATTTTTCGCACTTTTGTCACGCCGTACACATTGTCTAACACCAAAAGTAATTCTATCACCTCAATCACGAAACAATTATATAAAATAAGCCGATCATAAAATTCAATAGAAACTACTTTTATTTCGCTATAACCAAGTTAAAAAATTAAAATGGCGACAATTGATCCAAAACAGTTGATTGCGTCGCAAAAAGAAAGAATTAAATTCTTCACCGATTTCAAAAGAAATTATGGCAAAGATGGTGCCGATCGTAAAAACAAGGTACTATACTTTGAATATAAATTGAAAAAGTTAGAGTTATGATGGATTGAATTTGATAGGGAGAATTCGCATTTGACAGAGCCAACCGACGACGAATATTTTCAAGAAAATTTCTTTGAAAAAATGAAAGATGAATATGTCAAGTTGCGCGATAAGATTCAACAAGACATGATGATGTTGAAAGAAAAATTAAAAGCCAATAATCCGACATCATCGAATGTAGCGGTAGTGGTGAATAATTCAGAATCGTTAAATGTATCGAACGATTTCATCAAAAAAACGTGTCATCAAAAAAACGTGTAAACGTGTTAGAAGAAGATGAGTTTTTGTATTTATTAACAAATGATAATTTGGATTTGTGAATACAACAGTTTGACTTAGTTTAATGTTTTGAGATTCAGTCAAAAGACTTTGCAGCAAATGATAAAATTATTAACTAACGATAGTTTGTTGAATTGATGAATGAATCAATTGTATGAGTGGAAAAGTATGTTAATGTGAACAGAAAAAACCACTATATGATAGAAAAAAAAGAAGAAGATGAGTTTGATTTGCACGATCATGACACTTTGGAAGATGTCAATGAGACATCAGTTGAAGAACCATCAACAGTGAAAGTGTTGAAATTTCAAGTGCGTGAAGTGTTAAATGTGTTTAATGTTATTGATAACGAAGCTATTGTGGCGGACAATAGTTTTTATGATGAATTTGCATTCGTCATTTCATCATTACTGTGAATTACATTTCTCACCACTTTCACAGCCCTAAATATAAGCGAAACGAAACTGATATAATTGAGCTGTCACGAATCAAGCGACATTCAATGCAATTCTCTTATAAAACATTCTTAGCTCATATTCACTTTGTTAAACAATCTCTTTCTTGGTTTAGACTTCAATCAGAACACACGTAAAATTGTAATTAACTGACCGTCGACGAATTAATCAAATTGTTAAATAAATTAATTTTTAGTATAAAGAGAGAGTATAAATTGGAAATCGTTGCGTGTTTTTATTACAACTTAAAATAGTAATTCGACAGCAAACAAAATTACCAAATTGGTGACCCCGACAATCGAATTGAACTAAAAAATTTTTTTTTTCCCTTAACAAAAATTCCATATAAAAACCACGTGTCAACCACGTTTTCAACAACACCTACGAACTGAAATACCGTATACTGACTGTAAGTGAAACGTGCAATCAACGAATTTTAGGATTTTTTGGCACATCGTTATCCAATAACAGCGATAGATAATGAACGATATGGAATCGATCATTAAGAAATGAGACTAAAATTGAAACCAAATTGGTTTAAGGTTTACAAAAGACTGATTTTTAATTTTCATACTTTGACTTTACAACATTCAATAAACAATAATTTGATGACTTGCAACATAAACAACATAACTTGAAACCTGATCTGATTAAATACTACATATTGACGAATTACATTGGACTTTGATTGCCGAATTACTTTGGACTTTAACATATGAAATATATTGGACTATGGACAAACAATTGACAAATTTGACATTATTCATTCTACTCAATATGCAAGCATCAACAATTTTCAATTAAACATTTATTTCTTCTATCTTGTTCACACATGAACATTCTCCCCCCCCCCCCGGTTACAATGGTTCGTGGAGCCGGTTGAGGGCCTACTACTATTTCTTGATCTAATCTTTCAATTTTAATAATTAACTCCTCGCGTTGTCTTTGCAGAATTTTTCGCACAGTTGCTGGTGAATCCAACGCGACCGGATTTAACTGAAATCTTGATTGTGGTTTCATTGGTTGTACCGTAAACGTCCCGTTCTGTACATTCGCGCCACTCTCACATTTTTCGAACGCTCTGTTACTGTACGATGTTTTTGAATGCTCCATACCTCCACAGAAAATCCATAAAAGATAACCGACGAAACCGAAAAGACCTCCCAAAAACAACATAACTATTACAACCACTGAGAAGTCCCGACTGTTTACCTGTGAAATAGTAAAAGAAACACTATTGTCGTTAGTAATCAAAGAATACTTATTCGCGTTGACTATATCAGTCATCATGGTTGCAGTTAGTAACGTAATCAACATCACGGCAACGGATGGCACTCCAACTCTCTGTGCACTTGTTCTCCGTACGATTGTTGATTTTTCCTCCTTTCCCCGTTTCATTTCGCAGAAGTTTATTTGAAGTTGATTTTCATCTGCTTCGGTTGTTACTGGTAACGGAGCCACTTTTACTATTGATCGTTTCAATACATTATTTGCTGTCTTGACGTCCACTACTCGCGTCAACCCATCTGGACCCACATGTTTTTTGACGATCCGGCCCAAATTCCACTTCCCTGGTGGCAAATTTTCATCTTTAAGCACCACCAGGTCGCCCACCCTTAATTCTGGTGTCTTTGTTAGCCACTTTGCTCGCGTTTGTGACTGACATAAATATTCGTTGCACCATTGTTTCCAAATTTTTTGCACCGAGCGCTGTACGAGTTGCCACCTTGTTAAATAACTCGCCTTACATTCTCCAAAATCTTCGTCTGGTGTTAACCGCATTGGCACCAGATTTAGGAAATGCGCCGGAGTTAAACTTCTTGTGTCATCCGGATCTTCACTCAACCCACACAATGGTCTTGAGTTCGCAATCGCCTCAATCTGACACAACAACGTTGCCCACTCTTCACATGTGAGTGCTGTATCACCTATTCCGCGTTTCATGTGGTGTTTCATCGTTTTTACCGCCGCTTCTGCCAAACCATTGAAATGTGGACTCGCTGGCGGTGAAAAATGCCAGGTTACTCCCTGTTTCACCAAGGCATTGTTAACGTCGCTCGCAAATTGTTCTCTTTCTACATCTGTTAACTCATTTAAAATTTTCTCAGCTTTCACGAAGTTTGTCCCGTTGTCTGAGTAACAATCTGTTACCACGCCTCGCCGTGCTATAAATCTTCGCCATGCAGCTACAAAACTCTCTGATGTTAAATCACTCACTAATTCCAAATGCATAGCTTTCGTTGCCATACACACAAAAACTGCAACATATCCCTTGACAATTTTTGCATTGCGTAATTTTGACGTTTTTACTGCAATCGGACCGGCAAAGTCCACTGCGCACTTCATGAATATTTTTTCACATCTTTCGACTCTTGCTGATGGTAATTCAGCCATCATTTGGCTCATTATCTTTGGATTTTGACGCACGCACTTTACACATCGATGAATTTCACCTTTTATTATTGTTTGGCTTCTTGTGATCCAAAATTTCCGTCGTAAATTAGCTTCGGTGACTTTTGGGCCACCATGGAGCGTTTTCAAGTGCGCCTCACGAACCACCAATTGTGTCACATCACAATTTCTTGGCAACAACATTTGGTGTTTCATGTCGTATGGAATTCTGGCGTTCTTTAATCTTCCACCGACACGCAACACACCTTCTTTGTCCATGAAAATGCACAAATTTTTCACTGCACTTGTCTTCTTTACGTTTTTACCTTTTTTCAATGCTTGGATTTCTTCGTTGAAATATTCACGTTGTGTTATTTTCACAATTGCTTTAGTTGCGTTCTCTAATTCTTGTACTGTAATTGCATCTCTGATTTTTTCTTTGTTTTTCATTAAATTCACGAAACGCAAGACATACACAAACACTCGTTGTAATTTACCGTATGACGACATTTTTGGCAAAAAGCTGTGTACTTTTTCCGTCGATAACAACACTTGCACTATTTCTTTTTCCGTTTCAAATTTGTCCCCTTCTGTCTGAAAATCTGCCCAATTTTCTCGTAAAATTTTTGGGCCATTCCACCATAACTCATGGGACACCAATTCGTCACCAAAAATTCCCCGCGATGCACAATCTGCCGGATTTTGTTTCCCATTGATATGACACCATTTCACGTTCTTGAGTTTATTCACTTTATTCACACGCGACGCTACGAATTTTTTGTATTTTTGTGGATTCGATTTAATCCATGCAAGTGCCACTTGCGAATCTGTCCATAAATATGTTTTTTCGATTTTCAGATTCGTCGCTTTGATCACTTTTTTCACGAGTTTCGTTAACAACACTGCACCACATAATTCCAATTTTGGAATAGTTTGACCATTTGCTGGTGCGTTTTTAGTTTTTGCCGCTAATAAAACAATCACGGATTGATTCTTTTCGTTTACAAAACGTGAATACACACAGGCTGCGAAAGCTTTCATGCATGCATCAGCAAACCCGTGCACTTCAATGCCCGTTTTAGCCGCTTCTCCCAACCATCTCGGGAATTTCAACGAATTTACTGCAGTCAATCTTGTTTTAAAAATCATCCACTTCTCGATTATGTCACTTGGCAACTTATCATCCCAATCATATTTTTTCCCATCTTCTTTATTCAACATCCACACCTCTTGTAATATAATCTTTGCCTTCACAATGACTGGTGCAATCCAACCGAGTGGATCAAACTGCAATGATGCTATTTCTGATGCTAATTGACGCTTCGTTTCTGGTCTATTTTCAACATTAACATTGATTTTAATAATGAATTCGTCTGTTTTGGGATTCCATGGAATACCCAACGTCTTCACACAATCTTTGATTGGATACTCTTTGTCGCTTTCTGGGATTTTTTCCAAAAATTCCGTTGAATTGCTTACGTATTTACGTAGGTTGAAGCCGTATTCTTAAAAACTTTGCTTCATTTCTTCATATATTTGAAGTGCTTTTTCTACAGAGTCTGCACCACCCGTGTAATCGTCCACATAAAAACGATTTACAATTTCGTTCGCTGCCAATGGATATTTCTCTAACACTCTTTTTGCAATTTCGTGTAACGATCTGATGGCTAAATACGGTGAATTTTTTAATCCAAATATCACTGTTGTCATTTTGTAGCTTTTGATTCGTTCAGTGTTCGTTTCGCGCCACAAAATCATCTGCAAATGTTGTTGGCTCTCATTTAATCGAATTTGTTTATACATTTTTTCCAAATCCGACATTACTGCAATTCTTGATTCTCTCCATCTCAGTATTAACGAGAAAATTGATGACTGCTCCACTTTGCCAACCGCCAATTGCTCATTCAAAGATTTTCCATTTGACGTTCTTTGAGACGCATTGTACACTGAACGTAGTTTCGTCGTTGTGCTATTTTTAAAAACAGCGTGATGCGGAATGTAATGAGCTTCACTTGATGGATTTTCAACCAACACCAAATGTCCCATCTCAATCGCCTCTTTGACTGCTGCTGTATATTGCATACGTAATTCGTTGCTCTTCTCGAATCTTTTCTCGAGTTGAAATAATGTGGCTAATGCTGCTTTCCGTGAATCACCTAACTCTGGCCACTTTTTATTTTTAAACACCATTGACACATTCAACCTGCCATCAGAATCTCTTCTCGTTGTTTCAATGAATTTTTTCTCACAATATTTCTCTTCTTCCGTAGGCTCTGTGTCACTGTCATCACTTTCTAAATTCTCCGCATCAAAGAAATTGGTCAACTTTTCGTTGATATCAATATTCGAAATCATTGACGTGATTCTAATCGATTGCTTATCACTTTCGGTAACACATGGACCCATCACGATCCACCCTAACTCAGTGTTTTGAGCTATCGGCGCATCTTCAGGTCCCTTAATCAAACCATTTTTCACAATTCTGCTATAATCAGCGACACCCATCAAAATGTCTATTGGTTTTTTATCGTCGATTGTCGGATCCGCATAACGCAAATTTTGCAAAAAATCATATCGTTTTAAATCGCCCTTGAATGTTCTCAAATTTGTAATTTTTTTCAACACCAAGGCTTTCATTTTTAACACATATTCACTTTCAAATCGTGGCAACAAATTGAATTCAACGCGTTTTTTTGAACTACTCTCCGTTGCACTAACACCATCAATTCCGGCGTGTATTTTCTCATATGGCAAAGCTAACAGCTGCATTGCATTTTCTGTTATCAAAGCACTTTGTGAACACGGGTCCACCACTGCTTTAAGAACAATTAATTCACCATTTCTTGCTGCTACTCGTACCAACGCCGTTGCTAATAAATTGTCTTCGTCTCTAGTTGCGATCATTGCACTGACACTTGACGTTGCAATTTCGTCGTTTTTCGTTGTTTCTTTTTGAATTTCACTCGCTGATGTAATTAACGCTGTGTTCACCTCTTTTGGTTTTTGTTCAAAATGCAAAAGCGTATTGTGTTTTTTGTTGCACTTTTTACACAAATATTTACTTTTACAATCACCAAATTTATGAAATTGCAAACATATGAAACATGCTTTTTTCATTTTGGCCCAATTATTTCTTTCAAATGGATCCATTTTTGCAAACTTATTACAACCGTAAACTGAATGATTTTCACTACAAAATGAACATTTGAAACTTGATTCTTCTTCTTCTTTATTGCCTTTCTCAAATTTCTTTTTTTCATTGTTCTTTTCTTTGCCACGCTCAGCTGAAATCAAAGCCATAAAACGACCTTCAATATACTCAAGAATGTTTTCCAATGTTTGTAATTCGCGCACATCTTTTAATTTACCTTCATAGTCCCAAATCGTAGTTTTACACAATTTTTTCATCAATATATGCACTAATAATGGGTCCCAGTTCTTCACTTCAACGTCAAAATTTTTAATTGCCATTACGCATTCACTCACGGTATCATGCATATGACGTAACGAACTACTAGACTCGAAGGTTTGAACGGGTAAATTAAAAATTTTATCAATTAATTTCCCGACGTTTTCTCTTTTGTTTCCGTAACGTTTTTCCAAAACACCATACATATCTTGATAATTGCATTCTTCTGGAGACAAATGACTAACCGCTCTAGCTGCAGTGCCTTTCAAACACGATTTCAAATATTGCACCTTCAATGCATCTGGTAAGGAGCGATTATCGTGAACAATTCTATCAAAAAGATTTTTGAACTCTCTCCAGTTGTCTTGTTCACCTGAAAATTCTGGTAATTTGATTTTCGGTAATTCCACATTCACTTTTTTTGACGTATCGTTTGCTATGTCATTCAACTTCCCGCATAACGTAATATATTTCATTTGCAATGCATTGAAATTGATATCTTTGCACCACATTTTTTCTGCTGACAAAGAAATTGTTCGAAACGTGGTACGGAATTCAGACCAAATCATTTTCAAATTCTCAAGCTGTGCACACGCCACGCCTTTCGTCAACATTTCACTTCCTTCTAACATCTCGAACATATTTACCAACTCATCATTTTGGTATCTCATCACTTCTACTGACGGTGGTACAACGGTTGACGAATTGGTGTGATTATCATCATCGCTGTCTATTTCGTGACCGTTTCCCAAAACATCAACCAAATTACGATGAGCGTTCGATGATGCCGATGCACCATTATGCTGAGGCACGATTGCACTGAGATTACTTTTCTTTCTCAAGTTATTTTCAAAATTCACCATGTCTTGTTGAATATTCTCTCTCACTTCACGATATTTTACCGACGCTTTTTCGAATAAATTTTCTTTGAAATAATCAAAAGACTCGTCGTGTTCAATTAAATTCAACTCATTCTGGGCTTTATCAAACTCAACCCACCACGATTGTAATTTTTGCAACTTTTGTTCAAAATACAGTACATTGTTTTTCCTGTCTTTACCGTCTTTTCTATAGTTCGACCAGAACTTATTCAAATTTTCAATTCGCCTGTTCTGATCAACTACTCATTGTTTATTAAATTCAGACGAGAACTGATTTTCCACTATTTCACAAATGTTCGTCGTTTTGGAAATCACTTTGAAATATGTCCACAAATTCGCTTGAAATTTCACAATTTCTTTTGAAATATTTCACAATTTCGTTTGAAATATTTCCACAATGTGCTTTAACTTTTGCCACTAATTTCGTTGTGCTCACTCACGATAAGATAACAATTTACACTCTGAAATCTTTTGCACTTGAAATTAATCACTTTGCAACAATTACACGATTTTTTCGAAGGACCAAATGAACGATATGGAATCGATCATTAAGAAATGAGACTAAAATTGAAACCAAATTGGTTTAAGGTTTACAAAAGACTGATTTTTAATTTTCATACTTTGACTTTACAACATTCAATAAACAATAATTTGATGACTTGCAACATAAACAACATAACTTGAAACCTGATCTGATTAAATACTACATATTGACGAATTACATTGGACTTTGATTGCCGAATTACTTTGGACTTTAACATATGAAATATATTGGACTATGGACAAACAATTGACAAATTTGACATTATTCATTCTACTCAATATGCAAGCATCAACAATTTTCAATTAAACATTTATTTCTTCTATCTTGTTCACACATGAACAGATAATCTGTGAAAACCAACGATAATCACAACTCATTTTCTGAAAAAATGACTTCCAGTGAAGAGTTAAAAAACAAATACGATGATTTGTTGAAAGAGTTTGAGAGAATCAAGGCGACGGTCAACGAAAACCAAGCATCACATTCTCAAACGGAAGCGTGCCAATTGGCGAATATAAGTGCTGTTACTGAAGTTAAACTATCAGCGTTTTACGAAAAAGACCCAGAACTATGGTTTGCGTTAACTGAAGCCCAATTTGAGTCGCGTAAAATTACCAAAGATTCAACAAAATACCATCACGTGGTATCAAACCTTACGACGAATGTAGCACAACGTATTAAGGATATGGTCACGACGCCACATTACGAAGGCAAGTACGACGCATTAAAAAAATCACTAATCGAAATCTTTGCAGAAAGTGCCACATCAAAATTTGAAAAATTGGTGTCAAATGAACCGTTGGGTGACGTCAAACCATCGACCGCATTACACAAAATCAAATCATTCGCTGTTCAAGGCGTTCAAGATGAACTTATTAAGCAAGTTTGGCTCAAGAAACTACCGCAATCGATCCGTTCAGTTTTAGTCACATCGTCCGATGAAATCGAAAAATTGGCGGTGATGGCAGATAAAATGTGGGAAGTTTCGGACAAATTCACAATTTCTAGCATTGCACCAAAAAACCAATCATTCGAAAAAACACTCAGAGCAATTCAATCTCAACTAGACCGCTTATCCAGTCGATTTAATAGCCTGGAACAAGGTAACCGCAATACACGTCGAGATCAAACGCCACAACGGCGACGCTCAAACAGCCAATCCAGTGAGAAAGATAACGGTACCAACACCGACACGTGTTGGTTTCACACTAAGTGGAAGGAGAACGCCAAGAAATGCCGGCAACCATGTGCATTCTCGGCCAACAAAAAAATCATTGGCGCAATATCAGAACAGACTATGACATGCAGCGTCAATTCCACCAAACGACTGTTCATTCATGACAATTCGACTGAAATGGATTTCCTCATCGACAGCGGAGCGGACCTGTCCATTATTAAACCAACGCATTACATGAAAGAAAGTTGGCACGTGAACGCCAACAACCCAACAAAATCTTACGACATGTGCTCGCAGTATTATGCAGCAAATGGAACACCCATCAAAGTATATGGCAAAAAATTACTGAATATTTCTCTTGGACTGCGACGATCATTCCCATGGAAATTCACAATTGCTGATACAACAAACTCGATTATCGGTGCTGATTTTCTAAATGAATACGGACTGTTGGTTGACATCAAACGTAAGCAGTTAATCGACACCACAACGGGGCTCACATCAAAGGGCCAACTAATCACAACAATGTTGCAACAGGTAACAACCATCGATTGCACTAACAAATTTGCTTTCCTTCTCTCTGATTTTAAGGAATTACTCGACGACAAGCCGAATTTCAGAGTGAAAGAACATGCTAACGTTACGCACGTTATAGAAACAATCGGTCGGCCAGTTACAGCCAAAGCAAGGCGTTTATCACCAATTAAATTGCAAATCGCAAAGAGCGAATTCAACGAATTACTTCGACTCGGCATTTGTGCACCGTCAAAATCGAATTGGGCTTCACCGCTACACATGGCACCTAAAGCCAACGGAGACTGGCGCCCATGTGGCGACTATAAACGTTTGAATGCTTGTACAATTCCCGATAATTATCCTGTACCTCACATACAAGACTTCACAATCAATCTGCACGGCAAGAAAATTTTTTCACGTATCGATCTACGAAAAGCGTTTCACCAAATACCAGTCGCAGTGGAAGATATTCCAAAGACAGCCATCATCACACCGTTCGGTTTGTATGAATTTCTCTTCATGACGTTTGGGTTACGAAACGCAGCCCAAACATTTCAACGACTCATAGACGAAGTGTTAAGAGGATTGGATTTCGTGTTTGCATATCTTGATGACATTTTCATTGCATCAACAGCGTATGAGGAGCACATTCAACATCTGCAAATAGTGTTTACACGCTTACGAGAATATGGACTACGAATAAATGCGGAAAAATGTGAGTTTGCTTTGACTGAAATAAAGTTTTTAGGTCACCTTGTATCACCAACAGGAATTAAACCATTGCCCGAAAAAGTCGAGAATATCATATCGATTCCAGTACCAAAGTTAGCAATGGACTTAAAGAGATTCATCGCAATGATAAATTTCTATCGACGATTCATTCCACACGCAGCACACACACAAATGAAATTACAAGCTCTCATAAAGGGGAATGTAAAGAACGACAAAACACTAATTGAGTGGAATGATGACACTATACGCTCATTCAACGAATACAAGCAAATGTTTGCGCACGCTACATCATTAGCTCACCCTTCCAAAAATGGCAAATTAATTCTAGCAACCGATGCCAGCTCCAAAGCCATTGGTGGGGTAGTGCATCAAATCGACAACAACATTTGTAGACCACTTGGATTTTTCTCCCAAAAACTAAACAAACAGCAAGTAAAATATTCAACGTACGATAGAGAACTGCTCGCAATTTACAAATTTTTAAAATAATTATAATTAAATCAATCAAGCATTTCCATCACTTGTTAGATGGCAGGAGTTTCGAAACACATTGTGACCATAAGCCACTAACATTTGCTCACAACAAAAGCAGCGATAAACAATTAGCGAGACGAACCGAACAATTGAACTACATAAGTTCATTCAACACGAAAATCATCCATGTGCCAGGAAATGAAAACGTTGTTCCTGATTTATTATCACGACTTAGACGCCATCGAACGACGTATAATCGACTACCAACAAATAGCAGAAGCTCAAACGCACGATGAGTCACTACGCCAACTACAAGCAAAGGAAACATCGTTAGTATTTAAAAAAATCAAAATACCAGGCACTGAAACCGAATTGTTGTGTGACGTCTCAGGTAATTTAATTCGACCGTTCGTCCCAAAACAATTTCGAAATATCGTTATAGATGCAATGCACAGCATAAGTCATACTGGAAAAAGGGGCACAACCGATTTGGTCCGACAACGTTTTGTGTGGCCATACATTGCTCGGGACTGTAAAAATTTCGTCCAACATTGCATACCATGCCAAAAATCAAAAATACATCGCCATACGAAATCGCCAATTGGAAAATACGATACAACCAGCGACCGATTCGAACATATCAACATAGACCTTGTAGGACCACTGCCCGAATCATGTGGAAAAACATATCTATTAACATGCATCGATTGCGCCACACGTTGGGTGGAAGCATTTCCACTCAAAGACATCACAGCCGAAACAGTTGCGCAGGCGCTTATTAGCGGTTGGATAGCGCGTTTTGGCACACCAAACAAAATAACAACAGATCAAGGACGTCAATTTGAAGCAGCCTTATTCAACCAATTGAACACAACATTGGGTTGCACTCATTTACGAACAACCGCATATAATCCAAAAGCAAATGGCATCATCGAAAGATGGCGTCGATCATTAAAATCAGCGCTTAAGGCGAAACTTACAAGCAACTGGATTAAAGAATTGCCGATGGTCTTGCTCGGTTTACGATCGACAACCAAAGAAGACATTAATTCATCGCCAGCTGAATTAGTCTACGGAAAAACATTGACATTACCAGGACAATTTTTCAATGACTCACAAGAAAAAACGACCGATGTAAATTTCGTGAAAGAATTTAAACACATGATGCAAAGCATTAAACCAAAGGAGACTTCATCCCACGACAACACATCCGTCTTCGTCCACCCAAAACTAATGGAAACGCGGTACGTATTTGTTCGAGTCGATTCACATAAATTTCCACTTGACAGTCTATATACAGGTCCATATGAAGTTCTGAAACACGGAGACAAAGTGTTCAAAATCGACATGAACGGAAAACCAAAAAATGTGTCAATAGACAGATTGAAACCAGCGTTTGTAATGAAATCAGCTGACAATGTTGAAACAACAACAACAATGCCAACGAGCGAAAATAACAAACAAACCAAAGAATCGACCGAACCAAAACAAGATGAAAAATCAACAATCACCACACGTTCAGGAAGAAAAGTAAAACTTCCCGACCGGTTGAAGTTTTAGAGGGGAGTACTGTGGCGGACAATAGTTTTTATGATGAATTTGCATTCGTCATTTCATCATTACTGTGAATTACATTTCTCACCACTTTCACAGCCCTAAATATAAGCGAAACGAAACTGATATAATTGAGCTGTCACGAATCAAGCGACATTCAATGCAATTCTCTTATAAAACATTCTTAGCTCATATTCACTTTGTTAAACAATCTCTCTCTTGGTTTAGACTTCAATCGGAACACACGTAAAATTGTAATTGACTGACCGTCGACGAATTAATCAAATTGTTAAATAAATTAATTTTTAGTATAAAGAGAGAGTATAAATTGGAAATCGTTGCGTGTTTTTATTACAACTTAAATTAGTAATTCGACAGCAAACAAAATTACCAAACTATATTGCCGCAAGGTTTAGCAAACGCTCAAATTGAACAACTTAAGTTGATTTGGTTGGAATTTCGTGCAGCTTACAAAGAAGTAAAAGTGTCAGTGCACAACCAATGGTGTGCAGAGATTCCATTCAATGAGATGCAAGCTAAATTCATGTCATTATGTTGCAAATTGAATGATGTAAAGGGAAATATTTTACAATCGTCAACGTACAATTGCCCAAAATAAAGTTAACAGAATTCGACGAAAGATGTGATTGGCGCGAATTCAAGAATTTATTTGACAAAATGGTGCACGAGAATCGTTCAATTCCAGAAGCAATTAAAGTGCAATATCTGAAATCATGCTTAAAAGGTGACGCCACAAAAGTTTTAAGTTATTTGACTCCAGGAGAGTCGAATTATCAAAACGTTCACAACATTTTGGAAAGGTGATATGGCAACAAGAGAGAAAATGTGGGCAAATTAATAGATAGAATTCTTGATTTGCCCAAACAAACAGATGAAACAAACGGTGAATTCGAGCTGTGTGGATATAATGCAGTTGTGTGTCATTCACAAAATCGCTTCACGAGAGGAGTGGTAATATACATAAAAAAATCGATTAAGTATAAAGTAATTGAAAATGATTTTTATGATAAATTAATTTGGTTCACATAATTTTCACAGTAATATACAGATTCCCAAGTGCGCACTTAAATACATCGATTGACTTCTTGGATAAGTATTTAGACAAAACTACAAATCTGAATAAATTAAATGTTATTGTTGGTGACTTCAATGTAAATATGAATGTTAAAAATGCTGAATGTAATATGATGCAAGAAATAATCGATAAATATGGTTTTGAAATGATAGTAAATTTTGATACAAGAATTTCTAACGAAACAAAATCGAAGATTGACCTTGTTATTACAAATATGTCAAATAGATTAGCATGTAAAGCGTTAGTGAATGAGAGAATAGCTGATCATGAATCAATTGCAATGAAGATAACAAAAGAATGGAAAGAGAAATCTAAATTGGAAATGGTAATTTCATGGTAAAACTATAATAAAGAAGGAATGATAAACAATTTAAGGAAGTGTGACTGGTCACATTTTGGAAATTCAACTGTGGATTTAAAACTGAATGTGTTACGCATGAATATATTGAATTCGGTACGGCCGCTAACAAAACTGGTAGCAATAAAAAACACGATAGCACCAAAGAAATGGTTCGACAATGAACTTAGTATACTAAAATCAGAAAAAATTGATAAGTACAATAAATGGTTGTTCGATAAATCTGATTATAAGTGGAATGAATATGTATGCATCCGTAATAATTATAACAAATTAATAAAATTTAAAAAACATCAGTTTGTACGAAATGAGATATCAAATGCATCGAACTACCAAACGATAATGTGGAAATGTCTAAGAAATTTAATTTCAAATAAAAATGGAAAAGTAAGTGATGAAATAATATTCGATGATGGAGCCTATACAGATTCTGAGATAATAGCTGATAAATTTAATAAATATTTTGTAAATAGTATAGGTGATTTAAGTAAAAAAAACACCAAATATTAATTATAATCATTATTTTGATGAAAAGATTAATAATAAATTTGTGTTCAAGCCAACTGATGTTGATCAAGTAATAGATAAATTGAAATTTTTAAATCGAAAAGTCAATAAAGCTGATATTTGTAACTCAAGAGTATGGCTTAACTCATCTGAATATTGCGGAAATTTTTTGGCTAGTATAATAAATGAATCATTGAATTCTGGATATTTACCGGAAAAATGGAGAACGGCTACTGTTGTGCCAATACAAAAAATTAATAACATAATGAAAGCCGAAGAGTATAGAGGAATAAATACTCTTGCAGTAAATGAAAAAGTATGTGAAATTATTGTTAAAGATCAGTTAATAAATTATATTGAAAAAAATTCGCTTATATGTCTAAATACTTGTTATTGTTGTTGTTCATTTCATGGCCCTGGCCAAACCAATCTGCATTTCACAATTTTTTTTTTTTACAATTTATTATTCAGCACCAAACAGCGTTACTTCGCCAAAGGTGGTTTATTTAAATTTTAAAATTTACAAATTATTATATACATTTAAATGATTCAATAATTGCATCGATTCAACAATCAATTGCCAATCCTAACGATCTCGGAGCAAACACTGAAATTGTTAAACTGCAATATTGAATTAAATCAATTAAGGAAAAACAAGAATAAATCACTCAAACAATCTTTTAAACAATTCGTTCAATCTAATTTTAACAATTCGTTCAATCTAATTTTCGTGCAAAACATTCTTGTGAATAGCTCTGAATTGTTTAATATATGATTGAAAAATATCCCTAGATAAAGATGAAATTATTATAGCAGTATTCTTAGATCTAAAACCTGCATTCGAAACAGTCAATAGGGATATTATGCTAATGAAATTACAGTCAAGGGGTATCGATGGTAAAGAATTAAATTGGTTTAAGAGTTATTTGAATGAGCGAAAACAAAATACAAGATTTAAAAATTGTGAGTCATCGCAAATTGAGGTGCCTCTTGGTCTGCCACAGGGCGTAATCCTATTTATATTATTGGGAGTGTGTATTGAAACTGTCGCATTTTTCATCAAGAATAAGCCTTTATTTCGTTAACAAAATGAATGGATACATTAATCAAAGTATTGCCCGTCGGAAGCTATGACTTTTTCCCATCTTTCTGGTAGCATACGGATTACACGCCGAAAGAATTCCTCATCTTTTGATGCCAAGAATGAATCGACCCAATTTTTGACTTGCTCAGAAGAAGTGAAGCGTGTATCAGCCAGGTGATTCTGCATCGATCGGAACAAATGGTAATCAGAAGGGGCTATGTCTGGGCTATACGGCGGGTGGGGTAGCACATCCCATCGAAGCGTTTCCAAGTATGTTTTGATGACCTTTGCATCATGTGGCCGAGCGTGGTCATGTTGAAGAATAACTTTGTCATGTCTTTGCTCGTATTTAGGCCGTTTTTCGCGCAATGCTCGGCTCAAATGCATCAATTGTCTTCGATACAGATCCCCTGTGATGGTTTCATTCGGTTCCAGCAGCTCATAATACACAACACCCTTCATATCCCACCAAATACAGAGCATTACCTTGAATCCGTGGATATCTTGCTTCGATGTCGATGGTGCTGGTTTACCACGCTTCACATATGTTGTTTTTTGCTTGGGGTTATCGTAATGGATCCACTTTTCATCGCCAGTGACAATTCGATGCAAAAAACCCTTCCGTTTTTGCCGTTGAAGCAGCTGTTCACAAGTGAAAAATCGTCTTTCAACGTCTCTCGGCTTCAATTCGTGCGGCACCCAATTTCCATGATTTTGAATGAATCCGGATGTTTTCAAACGCCTGGAAATGGTTGATCGGTCCACTCCCAATGATTTTGCAAGTTCTTCTTGCGTTTGACATGGATCCTCATCGAGTAATGCTTCCAATTCTTCATCTTCGAACTTTTTCACTTGTCCAGGACGTTCCTTATCTTCTGTGTCAAAATCACCACTTTTAAAACGTGCAAACCACCTTTGACATGTTCTAATTTCTGGAGCATACTCAGGATAAACCTCAGAGAGAAATTCATGAGCTTGTGTTGCGTTTCGTTTTGAATTAAACAACAAAAGCAAAGCTTCCCGCAAATGTTGTTTTTTTGGCACGAAATTCGACATTTTCAATGCAATAAAAAACTTGTGTATACAAACTTGTGTTCACTTTGACTGATGGATTTTACTAGATTTTTTAATGCTCTTTAAGGTAGAATAGATGTCACTGTCAAAATATATGACGGTTGAATAAATATGAAGTTAGTAACAAATGCGACAGTTTCAATACACACTACCAATATATATTGATGATGTAATCAAAATACCAAAAATATGTTCAATCGCATTATTTGCGGATGACACATGTATTGTAATGAATGCGATCATGTATTTTTTTGATATGATAAATGATTTCAATCACTGTCCATCATTAAAAAATGAAATTGTATTGAATGATAATGTTAGAAACTTAAGACAAGTGCATTTTGTAAATTTGAAAAACAAAAATTTCAAAATATCTCCTAACATACCAATTACTCAAATGTGTAGCCTAATTAATATGATACCGAATTTATTCAAAAATCAAATGTCACGCATTAGCTTTAAACATACATTGATCTCTTTAAATGATGATAATTTTAAAAACCATTGTTTAGTTCCTAATCATTGTGCAATTTTTCCAATCTAATTTATTGTATTCAATTTCTAGTCTTCTATGTATAAGTGATTAAAAGATGTGGTTTTAATGGTGACGAGATGACACGCTATCATCATTGATGATTCATCAATGACTCATACCTTTCTCCAACATTTAGAAATCAAATTCAAATTAATAAAGATTCAGCCAGAACTTGGCGGTGATTTAATAAAAAAAAAAAAAAAAAGCGAATAATTTAGAAAGTGCCATAGAAGGTATGAATAAAGATCTGAATAGAATAAATGAGTGGCTAATTGGAAACAGACTTATGTTAAATGTGAATAAAACCAAATGGATGTTAATTAGTAGAAAAAATATGCATATTGATGATACAAAAGAATTACGTATTGGAAGTTAGAAAATAGAAAGAGTACAAATGATAAAGTATCTTGGGATACAATTAGATGATAAATTATTATTTGAGGAACAAGTAAATATTTGTATAAAAAATGCTGCTAAGAAAACGAATTTTTTGTGTGCATCGTTTTTTTTTTAATTGCATTATTTTTCTGGATTATAAATAATTAAATAATATATTTTTAACTTTAATTTGAATTTCATCAAAATTAGTATTCTGATCCATACGGAATTTTTAAAGATAATTTATAAAAGTGAGTTTAATTGCGATTTTTCGGATTTTCAGACAAGTGAAATTTTTTATAATATGTCAGATACGGTATTACATTGTTGTGTTGCTAACAAATGCAAAGGTTTAACATATGATTGTCTTTTTTTGAGATGCAAATTTTGTAAAAATAGAATATTTATTCAATGTATGAGACAAAAAGAGGAGAAGGATCATGGCTAATTGTAAGACCAACTGATGATAATGATGAAAATTTGAGATTCTTCTGTCATATTTTCAATGAAAATTCATCTTTTGCAGTATCATGTGAAGTCTGTGATCAAAAATTATTTGAAAAGGGAAAAAATGATATTGAATTGAATTCATAACAGTTTCATGACACATATAATGAATTATTTGATGACAGTGTTCCGAACATTGAACAGTCTGAAAAACATGTTGATTCGAATCTGGATGATGTCGTTAATAATTCTCTATTATTCAAAAATTTATCATCTCGAATCAAAGTTTTGAGAAACTTGAATATTTATCCAAAACCAATTAATGGAGTATATTTGATTCACATTTCAAGGTTTGAATTTGGAACAAAACCTGATGATATTAAGAAAATTATTATTGAAAGGACCAAACTACATAGAAATTCTTTTTCTGTTGAGATACTCAATTTTCATAGACGCAGTAAAAATGTTAGTAAATTTGTGTCTTGTAAAGTTTCCACGTTAACAGAAGAATGTTCCAAAATAATTTGTGATCCTAAGATTTGGAATCCTGATTTTAGTGTGAAACCTTTTGTTAGGGAAAAGAGAAAAATTCCATTAAGAAGAACAAATCTCAAATAATTGGATCAAATCAGAAATCAAATATGAAAAAGAAAATTTCTCACAAAAGTGGTTTGTCCTAGCATCGAAACAATTTTGTCAAAAACAAACTAAATTTTGGAAAAAACAATAATAACCAGAATAGTCGTGGTCATATTATTTCGAATCATAATCGTAATTATTTTGCTGATTCACGCCAGAAATTTCATAACTATGTTCGAAATGGTCATCGTTCAAATTATGTAAATATTAAAAATCAGCAACGACAACAGCCAGAACAACAACAACAACAACAACAACAGCAATCATCACAGCAGTATCAACGGCATGTTGATTGGCAACATCCTCATCATTCGCAACAACCACGTTATAACCAATATCAGCAACTTCCTTTTTGGAATCAAATGTATCCGGCTCCTTTCATGAATCCAGTTCAGTATCCTCAATATATGAATCCGGCTCAATTTTATCAAAATTTTGTTCCCTTTCAAATGAACCAACCCATTTTTCGTTATTGAGTATTCATAATGATGTTGTTCACACAAAGAGCTACATTTATTCATGCAATATCAACGGATTAAAGACTAAAATACCTGAATTTTTTTCGAATTTATTGATTAATGAGTTCAAAGTTTATATGTTATGTGAAACACATTTGGATTGCACCATCAATAACAATGAAATTTTTCCAAATAATTTTGATGTGTTTCGTTGTGATCGATCGGATCATACAGAAAGGGATCAGACTATTAAGAAGACAAATGGTGGTGGTGTTTTGATTGCCACTCATAAATCTTTAAATGGTCAGTTGCTAGATAGTGAATTATATGGTGTAGAAATTATTTGTGTTAGTATTAACATTAATTTCCGAAAGTTTTATTTGGTTGAATTGTATATTAGACCAAATTCGCTATTCAAAGTTTTTGAGAATATAATTAATGCAATGATTTTCTTATTATCGAAATCAGTTCACAAAGATTCAATTATTGTATCAGGTGATTTCAATTTGCTTAATTTGTTGTGGATTTCGAATGACATTGATAATCCAAACATTTCCTACCCTATTAATGCGTGTTAAAGGAAGGAGCTGTTTATTTTGGATTCCTTTCATGAGTTCGGATTATCTCAAATAAATAGTTTTTCAAATGATAATGGTAAAATATTGGGTTTGATCTAGACAAATGATCCAGACTTGTTGTATTGCATAAATAGTGATATTTTCTTTGTAAAGTCTGAGGTTCATCACAAATCCATTGAGATTGTCATTTATGGAAATCAGAGTGATATTAATAATTTCAATCATTGTTTTTATCTTGATCTTAGAAATGCTGATTATGATATCATAAATGATTGTTTCAATAATATTGATTGGGATTTGTTATTTTCTGATGACTCACTTGATGAAAATTTAAAGAATTTTTATTCTCGTATTAATAATGCAATAGATTCTCATGTTAAATTGAAGAAAAAAATTGTTTCCACACATCCATAAAGTGGTTTGATTCAACTATGATTAATAATTTAGAAAATAAATTGAATAAATTGCGTAAAAAAAGGCATCAATCATTGTTTGAATATATATTTTCGTGAAAAGTGCCTCATTTTTGGAGATATTTGCACATTATTAAATCAAAATTTGTGGAAAAGAATCGAAAGCACAAACGGATATTAATTCTTCGGGCCAGTGTGGAAGGAAGGACGTTTTCTTGTTTATATCTTGATTGGACTGCGGGTGTTCGAAATACTTTATGTATTATACAAAGACTTTTACCGTGGTATGAAGAAAAAAGCCACTCGAAATGTCAACACTAACAATAACGGCAACGGCAATTTTAATGCAAACAATATCGAAAACAATAATCCAGCATACATTTTTTTAATAAACTCTTCGTTGAGTTTGTGGAATTGAAACCAACTCTATTTTACACAATACTTTGATTTTTTTTAAATTATAACATTACAGCTTTAAATAACATAAAATGGAAAAATAAGTATTCTTCCAACAATAAATAATTATTCACTATAATAAAAAAAAATCATTTTTCGTTATATTGTTATTTAACTTACTGGAAGTCAGAGTATGGCGTAAAAATAAATGATAAATAATGGTAAGATATGCAGATAATCAATAAATTCAACATAATAAATTTGTGAAATTATATAAGAAATCAACATTATGTTTTGGCTGGGCCTGAAAAATTTTCTGATGGATATGTAAAATTTTTGTGGGCTACAAAAATTTTTGGGTGGGCTTCGCACCCTGGCTCCTTTCTGATTACGGGCCTGGCAGGAAGTTAAGTTTTCACCAATTTTTCTTCATTCTATACGTATCACATCATAAACATGACTGAAGCTAGAATGCAAGCGTAAGTTAGCAAAAATAGAAATTGCGCAATAAACAAATGATTTATAAAGTTTATGGTTGGGTCGCGCCATCTGTGGAACATTTTGAAAGTACTATTTCACGAAATAAATAATTGCGAATTATTTTCAAGATGTGTACATTTGATAAAAATAATATTTCTACTATTAATTTTATCATAATTTTAAATGGAATTTAAAATTTATATTTTTTTTCATTTAATTTGATATTATTTTGTGTTATATACACTACCCTGCAAAAGTTGCATGTTTTCCATACAAATTGACAAATTTTGTTGCTCAAAAAATATATGAAGATGTAATTTTTTTCTCTCAACTTCTTCAGAAGGATTTTTGTTCAATCTAAAATCTCCATTTTCTTTCCACAATAGAAATGTGTATCGCGACTCCTTTATGGACCTTCAAAGGCCAGAAAAATGTTCGATTTAATATACATATAAAAATGGCCATTTTTCGGTATTTCCAGACATATGGCCGAAGAAGTCCATAAAGGAATCACGATACAAATTCTAGGTAGCTATGCAGTGAGAAAAACAATTCAAACACGTTCCCGAACGCCATCTAAACTCACGAAAATAAATTAGATTCACCAACATTTGATACTGAATCTGAATAAAAATTGATTATGTGTAATTATATAAAAATATTTTTCATTATTGAATTATCGAAATATAAATATTTTTGAAATAAAATAATAAAAGTACAGATTTCTATTTTGAGAAGAAAATGAAAATTTTAGTTTGTACTTTAAATATTTTAACGAATTTTTTAAGTATATATGAACTAGAACTTTTGCACTTTTTTTAGACCATTCGTTCTAAATGACAATATAAGACCGAAATGTCAACGTCACTAGTTCATCATTGTTTACTGTGTAGTAACGAGACTCTGTGTGAGTGAGTGTGCTTCACGAACATACAACAACGAAGCGACAGTATACGCGTAAATGAATATATTTTACATTCACAGTCTTCACTCAGTACATTTCAAATTGATCAAAGTACCTGCTAGTACTTTTGACATTCGGTAGAGCCATTCAATAGTAAATAACCCCATGGATTTAATGCGGTTTTTTTATTATTTTGTTATTATAAAGGATTTTGGAATTGAAAAGATTTTTAAAAATTATACAGAAGAAAGATGTGTCATTTTGTTCTCTTTTTTTGACACGCCATCTGGTGACTATTTCACCATAAATGAACTGGAAATAAACAAGTTTGGTATATTTTTATTTTGTTCCGTTAGATATCAAATATTGAGTAGAGGGAAAGAAACTACGCAGCAAAATAGCAACAAAAAAAAAACAAGCAAATTGCGCAATACAACAAATGTTACCGTTCAATTCGTTGTCACTAGACATATTCATTACGTATATAAAGGGTGTTTCAATAAGAGTGTCGGGATGTTGAATTAAAATAAAATACAAACGAAGTTATGACTTGACCAAAATTTTCATCAGGAATTCTAGCTATATTTATGGCAATTAGTAATGGAATATAACATCATCTAAATGTCCACCACGACTACGCTTTGTAGACACCATCCGTTCACCCCAATTTTTTTATGACATTTTGGCATATTTCGGTCGGTACATTTGATATTTCGCGTGTGATGTTGGCTTTTAGATCTTCAATGTTTTGCGGATTGTTGGCATAAACTTTACTCTTTATGAAACCCCAAAGAAAAAAGTCCAACGGTGTCAAATCGCATGATCTTGGTGGCCAATTAACATTATCATTTTTCGATATAACACGATTTCTGAACTTTTGCGTCAATAAATCAATTGATTGACGTGATGTGTGGCACGTAGCACCATCTTGTTGGAAGTAGACGTCACTAATATTGATTCCACGCAATTTTGGCCATGTGGTGGTCAATGAAAGGCCCAATTGCTGAGATCGTCGCCGAATTGATGTTCTCGGGGCTTCTTCAACACTGGCACTTGCTGCGGCTATATTCTCTTCAAATCGGCCGGTACGCTCTCGAATTGGTGGCTTTACATATCCAACATTACCTGTTTTGTTGAATTTTTGAACGAGACGTTCAATAGTGCATGTGGTCGGTCGATTATGTTGGTCATAAATTGGACGTAATTTTCGAAACGTTTCAAAAACCGAACACGAATTTTGATGGTAAATTCGGATAATTTCTACGCGTTGTTTAATCGTGTAATGCTCCATGGTTAATTTGCCAAACCCTACTGATGACGTCTGTCAAAAAAAAAAATGACATCTACTCACTCGTATCCCTATCAGAAGAATTCAAAATCCCGACACCCCTATTGAAACACCCGTTACATGGCGCTTCAATCGCGTATTTTATAAGACTTCGCGAACATATTTGGAAATGTTTTTTTTATGAGTAATTTGTGTATTTGCTGCGCAATAACTTCATCCATGCTGTATTACTACTGTTCGAGGTTCTTATTGGTCAATTTTGTCCCCACCACTCTATACTACAGCTCGACTACATAAGGGGTGACGTTTGCGGTATTTTTTTAGTATTTTTCATTATTTCATTCAATTATTTTCAAGAGAGAATGTGATCAGTGAATTTTTTTTTCGATTGAAAATAAAATTAATTTTTTTTTTTCAATTTTTTCCCCTGAATAAAAATAGTTTTTGGAATGGACCAGGTTTGTAATTAATCCCATACGAATATCTATTGAATATATCACTCATTGATTTGAAACGATTTGAAAGCACAATACAATTTCAGTGAAAACGGCCAAAACTTTTGTAAATAATTACAGCTGCGAATAGTAAGATGGGCTTAACTTATTATTAATCAAGTTAAGAGTTATATTACACAGTAAACCATTCCGTATTACAGACGCTGACATTTCGGATTAAACAGCAATTTAGTTCAAATTTCAAATTTGAAAAATATCGTTAAAATATTTTAGTATGCAAATATTCTAGTACTTTTGAACTTTGTTTTAGTAATATGGTATCAATCTGCCGTTTAATCCGAAATGTCAGCGTCTATAGTATGGAATGGTTTACAGTGTACTTATGTTTTTCATTGGCGGTTACCAAAATGATATTTTTCATACATACTTTTGGAAAATTGTTTTATTTTTGATATAATGTTATTTTCCGAATAGAGGTGATTCACTTTTGTTTTTCTTCATAAAAAAAATTAAGGAACCAATTGTTTATACTGTTTCATCGCAAGAAATATTTTGACATAACATGATAGAGATTTTATCGATCTGTAATTGTTTATGATGTATTTTAATGAATAATAATAATTCGCGCTATGCATTACAATTACTGATTAAATAACGCACAAAAGTAATTCGGGATTACTTTTGTGCGCTATTTAATTGTAATCATTAATGCGTAATCCGTGATTACTTTTTAGCGCTATTTTTTGACGTCACGCATTAGATGATAACAATAATAATAATAATATGTATTATCTGTGTCAAAAATATGTTCCTGTTTCTATCTCATTCTTACATTTGAATACAATTATGCGCAATAGCATTATACACTTTTTGTGATTAATCGAGATACAATACTACAGCATGCACATACACTAACATCTGATCTGTGGACCATTCACAATACAAACGAGAACTTGTATATTTGTGAAATGTGTTTGTATGTATTGTCAATTTACCAACAGTAATTTGAGTGATAAAAAAATGCGCATCTTATCAAATCGAACATACCAGATGAAATGGCATGTAAAATCCTACACTAGAATATGAAAACAATGGAAAGCCATTGGATGTGTTTGTTCTTTGTATCACACGGACTGACGACAACACAATTCTAACCGGCTTCAAATAGTTTCACAATGGGTAGATCACTCAAAAGTAATTTAGAAAAACAAATGTAATACCTTTTATTTGAAAAGTAATACCTTTGAATAGTAACACCTTTGATGGTTGTGGTAGTTCATATTTGTGACTTTTATACATTTATGTCTTCGAAATTAGAAAAAGTTTCATGTCAATCGTATTTATTAAACATTGTTCATTAGCTATTGGTATATATATTTAAAAAATTGCTCGGAAAATTCTCAAAATGGAAATCAAAAACAATCTAGTTTGGTGAGTATTTCTTTATCTGTCAAAATTGATTTAAATTTTTTCTGAAAATTTGAAAAAAACACATATTGTTAGGGCTTGGATGAAATATTGCCCGTATTGGCCTGCTCGTGTTGTTACAACACCATCAACAATGGGCGCAACTCCGCGCAACAAAGTTTGCGTTTTATTTTTTGGATCCAAACAGTTGTACGTATAATGAAATGGAATTCTAGCTTGATACATATGAAAATAGAAAATTAATAATGTTCGATTTTGATTTCACTGAAAACAGCGGTTTTATTGATTCCGACAAGGTTGTTAGCTATTCAGAAAATAGAGCTAAATATATTTCGAAGAGAAAGGGTGCCAGTTATATCCATGCTGTTAAGAAAATCAACGAATACATTTTGGATCCAGTGGTGTGTTTTGGACACACTGTGTATCATATTTAGCAATTAATAACAAAATAATCATTCTATGAAAATTCAGAAATATAAATCGAATGCATTCGTGAAATCTTATCAACTCACCATTAAGACCGAAACCGATGTTGAAAATGTTTTAGGTATAAGGCGTGAAACTCAGTTGGAACCCACTTCCAGAAAAGTACAAATTTCGAAGCCAATAACAACACCATCCGTCAATGAAAGACAAATTCTCATTGATAGAATTGTATCTTTGACATCAGAAAATCAAAAATGCACATTCGATTGGAAGAAGTCACAGGAAAAATTGAAAGAAATTATATCTGCAAACCAAGAGCTTAAAAAAGAATTAAAACAAATCAAAGAGACTCACATGAAAGAAACGGATAATTTGCGATTGGAATTATCGAAAAAAAATTCAACAATTGAAAAATTACACATTGATAATCATAAAAGAATAATGGAAATGACGCGTGAATCTCAAGCACGCCTCATACAAGTACAAAATGGAATTGCGAATCAAAAAAATGTTAATGATTCAAGTGGTCAAAAAATTGCAACGGACGATGAATGTGATGATGAATTTTATGAAGTTGAGAGTTTGATTGACGATAAAACTGTTCAAAAGCGTTTGTATCTAGTGCACTGGAAAGGATTCGATTCATCACATGATTCATGGGTTGATAAGGCAAATCTCGATTGCCCAAATATTTTGAACAAATATAAACAACGGAAGCGCAAATAATGGTTTTTCTTTCAACATTTCCACTAATTTGTTTTTACCACACCTCTTGTACAAGAAGCTTTAATATAGTAAGTTTATACAAGACACACACAGTTCTTAGTGAAGACACACATCATGTTATACTTTCATAATTGTCTGGAGTTGGAGTTGATATGAAAATTTCAATTGAATAAATAAAAAAAAAGTATATTATGAATTTGTGAAAATGGAAATGTCAATTAAATGAAATATTAGATATGTCAAACAAACCAGTACACAAGTGAAATCATAGAAATATGGAATCAATGAGTTCATACGGTTCATACATACAAAGCACATGCAATTGGTTTGTGTCTTGGGTGAAAGTTTTCCAAGTATGTTTATATTCTTGAATTCAGGCGGCGCTGATGTGCGCTGTTCAAGAGGTGTGGTTTTTACCAATTATCTGCAGGAATCAAAACAAAATTTATTATAAATTTTTATATTCTGTAATCATAATATCGAATGCAAATGACTCAAAATTCACGAAAGGAAACAACCGTTCGGAGAAAAAATCCTTTCATACAACAACAACGCGTAACACCAACAACAATAATAATGAGGATTCGAAATGTTTGAGCAAACAACATTTAGTTGCTCAGTGTAGCAGTTCAAAAAATTGTTTCCAATGTGGTCAACGTCACCACACAATGTTGCATTTCCCAGTCGAAACAACAAATCGTACGTCAAATTCAAATCAGAACGAGACAAACAAAAATTTTGGACAATCTCATGCAACGAATGTTTTTTCAGCAGCGACGCGTTGACTCAAAAAGATGCTCTTAGCTACGGCACTCTTCCCTGTTGAGAATGTGAATAGCGGTAAAACAATTGTGGTACGTGCCCTTATAGACGACTGTTCAGAAGGCACACTCATTTCAAAGCACGCTGCACAGCTTTTAGGTTTACAACGAACAAAAGTAATCACCGACGTTAACGGTGTTGGAGAAAGTAATGCAGATATAAGCAATTATCCGATAAATTTTGCATTACGATCAAACCAGAGCCTAAAATTTGAAATTTTCAGAACAACCAGATTTAAGTGTAAATAAAATACAAAATAAAGGTGCAAATGCAGAAAAGATGAATGATTTTTATGGTGACTTGAATGATATTGTTTATCGTAAGGGAAATGAAAACGTGATTTTGCTAGGGGATTTCAATGCTCGAGTAGGTAGAGATACACAGAATTTTGCGAATATTTTGGGTCATTTCGGAGAAGACATGGAAGCAAATGGTAACGGAAATTCATTTTTTAAACACAAGAATATTCATATGTTTTCATGGGAAAACCCTGGCCAGAATCAAAAATCTCTTCTCGACATGGATCACTTTTTGTTCTGTAAAAATTCATCCGTTCTAATTCTTCATTTATCTTTTTGTTCCAACAATGTGGTGACTGTTTCAAACCATAAAGGCTGCGTTGTAGAAGACATACTTTATTTTCCTTCCCCTCAAGCTCGAAACCAGGTGGCTGTTTCATAAATATTGTTTCATCGAGCTTGCCATACAGGAATGCAGTTCTAATATCTAAATATTTTGTATGATATCTCTTTTTCGATGCTAAGCACAAAAGAATTCGCAATGTTGAGTGTTTTGCAACTGGTGCGAATACGTGGTTATAATCTAAACCAAATTGTTGCGAATAACCTTGTGCAACTAACCTTGCTTTAAAACGAACTGGTTGTCCCTTGTCATTGTTTTTCATTCTAAATAACCACTTGCATCCAACGGCTTTTCTATCATCGTAAGTTCTTGTTGCATTGCATTCATCCATTGATCACGTTGCGTATGTAATATGGCTTCATTGTTTGATGATGGGATTTCTTCTAAAGAATTAATGCTTTCAATCGTATTTTCAGTGTTTTCCATTTCTTTCGTTGAATTGCTCGAATGATTCTTCATCCAGTCCATATATTTACATTGCACCACCAGAAGTGATCGAGATTCGTTGGAATAGTTGGCTGAAAGCTGCGTTTTATTATGCAGAAAATTTTTCTGTGATCAAATCGTTTGTTCTTGCTCTGGACGATGAGGACACAAAATCCGTCAAAAAAGTCAAAGAAACGATTGATAATGCTGAAGAGCTGCAGCAAGGTCTGCATTCAATCTATCAATACAAGTTTTAGGCTGAAGCTATCGAGAAGTTGGAAAAACGTGGATTAACCGTGACCGAACAGCTATCAATTTTATCGTCCGTCAAAAACAAGCTATCGGGAGACGAATCAAAGAAATTGGACAAATTTTATCAAACAACCCAGATGTAAACTTTTTCGAGCAAATGCAAGTGGACCAAAAAATCAAATCGGAATACACACCAATGACATCAGTAGATGTAGAACGTTCTTTTTCTATTTATAAATATATATTATCGGATAGGCGTCAAAGTCTCACTGAAGCGAATTTGGCAATGTTAAATGTCATTCAATACAATAATTTAATTGACGATGAGATAGAAAAAGAAAATTGAGTTAAAAAACTCAAATTACGTGCAAATGACTTAAAAATAAAGACATTTTTTTAACATTTTTACTAACATTTTTTGGCTGTTTTTTCTAACATTTTAACAACATTTTTCGTCCATTTTTTTTTAACATTTTTTGGAGGCTATAGTCATAACCATAACTCTTTGGTGGGATACCTTTGTTTTTTCTATCGGATCTGCTGTATGTGTATCTGATTATTGTTGACCTGATTTTCTTTTTTCTTATCAGTTTGTATTTCAATGGTTGATGGAATACTAATTGAGTCTGTTGTATCTACAATACCGCGTCTCTCGAAAAAATGATCTTATCTGTTTTAAAATTATAACATCTGTAACTATTCGATGTGTAGCCAAGTAGTATCATTAGTTCAGCTTTATCATCTAATTTTCTCCTTTTTTCATCAGGAATTTTTACGTGACAATAGTTTCCAAAAATATTCAAATTGTTCAATTTAACTGGTTTTTTATTCCAAATTTCAGATGGAATTTTGTTTGTTGACTTTGTCAGCATTCTATTTTGAAGTTAAATTTGATGTAGAAATGGCTTCGCCCCAAAATGTTTTCGGAAGATTTGCATCTAACAGTAGACATCTAGTCATTTCAAGTAGTGTTCTGTTCTTTCTCTCAGCTACTCCATTAAGTTGAGGAGTGTAACCAGCCGTCATTTGCCATTGAATTCCTTCATTCTTAAGATACGATTTCAAATCGTTGTTATTGTATTCACCGCCTCTGTCTGAATTAAACTTCTTTGGTTTCGAACCTTTCGACGTTTTCATTAACTCAAAGAATTGTTTGACTTTATGTTTTACTTCATCTTTGTTACGTAATAAAAAAATGGTGGTATATCTCGAAAAATCATCAATAAAAGTCAGAATATATCTTTTTCCCCCTGGTGTTCGTGTCGGCATTGGTCCACAAAAAACCGTATGTACCAGGTCGAGAATCGCATTTGATTTGATGGGTTTAATTTTTGCGAATGGTCTTCTGGTCAACTTGCCTTCTTGACATGCATCACACATATCTTCACATGAACATTTAACTGCATCTAAATCTATGTCCAAAAATTCTGTGCCAATCATGAATGCCCCATCTAGAATTCGATAGAGAATAAATTTTCCCAATATTGATGGTGTATAAATTATTTGATAACGGAGTAATTGCAATTTGTTTTCCATTTTTCAATACTTCACCAATTTCATTACGAAAATGTACCTCATAACCATCACTACATAGTTTCTTAATTGAAATGAATGTCCCATCCAGGTCCGAAGCATATAAAACATCTTTCATTTTAACAGTTGTTACTTGACCTATTTCATTTTTAAAATCTATCATACAATCCTTTGCCACAAATTTGCACTTGAATTCCATTTGCTACTTTCATAGAAGTTTGATAGTTTTCATCTAAAGAGCTAAATAAATATTTACGATTTGATGCAAATTTGTAAAATTTTTCAATTTTATTTCTCTAAAAATTTTTATTTTTGTAAATTTAAATTAATCGGCGATTATTTCATCACAATTATGTATAGTTTACGCGAAAAAGTTTAAATTTCGGTGTTATTTTCATATTTTTATATTTTTTATTTTCTCGGTACACTGTGATGATATTGTTTGTGAACAACAAGGTCATGCCAAAGCATAAACAATGGCTTCACATGTTTTGTTTTATTTTTAGTTTAATTTGTGATTATTTTTTTTGTAATTTTATCTATTAAAGTGAATTTTTGGGAGATTTTAGTGCATTTGCTTTTGTATTTCAGTCAATTTTTTGATTTCTTTTCACATTGTCGCCGTTTTTGTCAGTGTTTGTGTTTTCAGTTTGGCGCGTTCAGTAAAATCACAGTGTTACGCTTAGATTTTATTTTGATGTTTATTTATTTAAAGTTTAATTTTTGCCGAATACTTTTCCGATTTTATAATTAATGCAATAATTCTTGCCGTATAATTAACATATTTTCTTTTATAAGTTTAATAAATTTTCAATAACGTAATTAATCAAACGGTACTTTATCAATCGGTTTTAAATACAATTATTTTTATTAAAATGCAATTTTTGGTCGCGGTAATTAAAACTCATCACTTTATTTGGACTATTTTACGTGAGTCCGTTCCATTTTATTTTGTTTATTGGTAGCGATGGATTTCCCTGGCCAGTTTCGTTCGACAAAATTATTGGTGATTTTTCTCGGGTGCAGTGTGGCTTAGCACGTCCCTCTGTTGTAATATTACTCTAAGTCCAGCTGAAATTATAAGCACATAAATAAGACGTCTGTTCTTAGCAAGTGTATACAAAGGAATAAATGTTTATTCAATCTTTCTTAGCACTACGCAGTTGTGTCGTATGTATTGGTTAGTTGGTAGTTGAATGTATTAGGTTTTACAACATCCTCTCTTGATCTTAATTTTTACAATAAAAAAAATGCGATCATCAAAACTAATCAATAACTAACATGGTCTTTTAATGAACTTAATCAATCGACTTTACACATTTAGTTGGACTGCATTTAGCCGTTGACAATTACAGCCGTTTCCTCTTCTTGTCACCCGTTTTTGATGGCTGCGATAGATGAAGATTAACATCTCGATGAATTTGAGGCACATCAATATCATGATTCCAATCATTGCCAGGTCCGAATTCGATGATAGATGAACAATGTGTTGACCGCCCACGTCCATGACTTGCGTGCTTTCGCTCTTGCTTTTCGATTCTCCTCCACCCATTTTTGTTTCGTTCAAAAAATTAACGTGTTGTTACAACAGAGTGTTGTTTAAGACTATCGAATTTAACATTCACTTCGCTCTTATGTACTATTACAATTGCTGATTTTACAAAATTATTCTTGTTAAAATTCCAAAGGTTTCACAATTTTGCGCGTGACAAACAAAATTTTTCTTTTTACGGTAAAAAAATGTAAATTTGCTTAATTATTAATATTAAATATCTAAAAGAAATATGGGAAAAAAAAAATTATTATGCATTAGTGAATATAAAGACAAACAAAATGAAAATGTAAGTGAAAATGCTTATTCTTTCAATCCCATGCTTCTTGTGCAAAATTGAGTTTTTTCCCCAGTAACTGCTTTGGTTAATGCGTCGGCCGTCTGTTTTTCGGTTGTTACATGCTCCAAACGGATGATCCCCCGCTGCACCTGATCACGCGTGTGGTGATAACGGATGTCCACATGTTTTGTTCGTGACCTATAAGCTGCAACTGCAGCCAAATCTATTGCGCTTTTAATATCACAATAAATTACCACTGGTTTTGGTACGTCGCCCATTTCCCCTGCGAGTTGAATTGTCCAAATCACTTCACGCACAACAGCCGATAAATAAATATATTCGGCCTCTGTACTGGATAAAGCCACAATTGGCTGTTTCTTACTCATTCAAGAAATTGCTCCGCCCGCCATCATCAAAACATAACCAGTGCGCGATTTTCTATCATCCAATTCCGATGCCCAGTCAGCATCACAAAATGCATTGTTACTGTCACGATGAAATCGAAGCTTCAAATGTGCCGTGCCCTTTAAATAACGCAAAATTCTTTTTACTGCAGTCCAATGTGGTTCTGCATGATTTGCGTTGAAACGGCTCATATCACTTGTTGCAAAAGCCAAATCAGGTCTCGTTGCATTCGATAAATATAATAATGAACCAATGACTTCCTGATATGGCACTTTTCCAGTAATGCTATTGACGTCGGTTCAAGGGGCGAATTACTACTGAATGAACTGAAAAAACTGACAGTTACTGAAAGATACTGAAACGTACTGAAAGCAATTTTTCAGTACCTGTCAAAATATCAGTCGAATTTACACTCAATGTGAATGTTTGTCTATTAATGTTTATGATTAAAAATCATCGAAAATTATCAATTTCTAACAAACATTTTTTTCTCTTTCATGGAATTTTTTTTTCGATTAGTTGTTCAAATATGTTCATAAATTTTTATAATTTTATATCAGAAAAACTCTCCCTTCGTAAAAATGAAATCATTTTGAACTATAGTATTCTTTTATATTCGTCGATTTTTTTTCATTCATTTTAAATTTTTTGAAAAAAAAAAAAAAAATCATTTATTACATCGTACATTTTCGCCTTCTCTATTTGTTAGCGATTTCATTAATGACACGTACTAATGCAAAATGATTGCATAAAATCCCGTGAATCTGTCAGGCACTGAAAAATGAACTGAAATACTAACACGTATTGAAGAGATTTGCAAGTACTGAAAAGTACTGAAAATTGATTTTCAGTAGTAATTCGCCCCTTGCGTCGGTTACCATTTGTTGTGTGAGCTTATTGTTCAACTCACTAGGTGTTTTTGTTGGTTTGCACCCGGCCATGTTAAATTTCTGTAAAATTTCAAGAATATATTTATTTTGATCCAATTCTATAAAATCTCCACCCTGGTTTATGTTCATTCCAAGGCAATTTTTGGCCAAACCGACATCCTTCATTCTGAAATTCTGGTGCAATTGACTTCGAATTTCATCAAGCTTCAAACTATCTAAATAAAAAATGAGAAAATCGTCAACGTAAATGGCTATTATCAAATTAGGCATAATATAGACACATGGATCACATTGACTTTTGGCAAAGCCAATATCGATTAGGAACTTATCCAATTTTTTGTTCCACTGTCTTCCTGCCTGTTTCAGGCCATACACAACTTTGTTTAGTCTGCAAACCAAGCTTGATCCACTTTCGTACCGATCTGGCTGGTACATGTAGATCTCTTCATTGAGTTCGCCTTGTAAAAAAGCTGTGATGGCGTCCATTTGATATATTTTCATTTTTCGCTTCACTGTGAATGCCATCAAATAACGAATGGTGTTATGTCTCACAAGAGGTGAGAATGTTTCGTTGTAGTCAACACCATATTTTTGACTACAACCTTTTGCCACTAGACGAGCCTTGTAACGAATTGGCTCACCCCGATCATTTGTTTTTAATTTAAAAACCCATTTGGTTTTTATGGCCCGTCTATTATCCGGCAATTTTACCAATGTCCAAGTGTCGTTTTCTTTATGAGCAGAGAGGATTAGTTTAGGCTGATGACTAAAGCCTAGGCTTTAGCCTTTTTAAAGTTATTGAGACTATTTATCGTTTGCGCGACTAAAATAGCCTGTTTTGCTAATTTCTTCATATAGAACATGATACAAAATTCAAATTTAATCATTGCAAACACTATGCATTAATCGTTATCTGAATTTTAAATGTGTGAATAAATTCTAATTATCTGAATTTGCTCTTTTCGACACACAAACGTCGAAAGAAATAAAATATTCAAATAATGAAGCACGAAATAAACACGAAGAGTTTAAGAAACATAAACAGTTTAAAATGTACGAATAAATCTTTCAAATAATAATTTTATGTTAACAAATCGTGAATCTATATTTATTTATATTCAGTAATTTAATAAGAAAACAAATACCATATTAAACTTGATATTTTTGGCGCACTATTTCTGCTGTTATGATTTACAATTTACATAGTACATTTTCAATAATGACGTCTCATCAACATGTATAATGGTGAAGAGACGACCAACAACACAGATCTTATTGAGAGCGACTGTACATATAAGAGCAAGCAAAGATGTAAATGTAATTCTTTATTTATGATTGCAGTATCCACAGAAAATACTAGAGCAAATGTGTGAATGTCAATTTTCGTTTGTGTAGATGAGTATCATTTGTAAAATCAATCGCAAATTGAGTTCAGTCTTTGACTGTAATTCGAGATAAAAGTACATCTCATTTATTCAATGCAATTTTAAAAATTTCCGCTCATTTCCGTTCAATTAACGAATTTTTCATGGATACTTGCAGAATGTTTGTTGAAATATTTAGAAAAATACACCGGGAAAATAATGCCAAGCGAGTCTGTGCTTCGACAAAAATATGTGAATATCTTATACAATGAATGCATTGAAGTTCTCCGTGAAAAGGCAAAGAATCAAATTATTTGGGTGTCTATCGATGAAACAACGGATGTTGAGCAGCGGTTAGTTGCCAATTTCATATTTGGAATAATGACTGACGATGACAGCAGTCCGGAGCGTGGCAAATGTTATCTACTGAACATGGCAGTCGTTGAGGCGGCAAATGCAAGCAATATTGCTGCATTTTTCAACGATTCTTTATTATTGTTATGGCCAAACGGTGAGTCGCATGCAGGTCGCATGTCTGTAATTATTTAAGTACAGCATAAATAATTGTTTCTCTATTGATCAACCTAAAAAATATTTCCTTTTAAATCAGGCATTGAATATAAAAAAGCGTTTGTTGTATTGACTGATGCTGCACGATAATGGATGAATATTAAATTAATTTTAGGCACCTTCTCGCCGAAAGAAATTCCAAGAGATTTGTCCAGGACTGGCGTTACCTCCTGAGCCTGTGATTACGCGCTGGTGTTCTTGGTTGAAAGCGGCAATATATTACTGTGACAACTTTTCTGAAGTTAAATCAGTTATCGATACATTTGATATTGAGGATGCTGAATCGATTAAAAAATCAAAACAATGTTTCGCTAATGAAAAATTGAAGACAGATTTGGCGTTCATCGAAAGTCATTTTAGTTCTTTGGTATATGCAATTAATAAACTGGAAACACAGGGACTGGCTTTAAATGAAAGCATGCAAATGATCAAATCGATCCGCAACGCTTTAAATTCTTTAAAACAAAAAGAAATTGGACAGAAAATGGAAGCTGTTTTACGTCGAAATCCGGGTTTTGCGAAAATTACCGAAATTAATAATGTTTTGAATCATGGTTCACACTCAAATGATCCATTTGTTATGAATTTTTCTCCGAATGAATTAACACTATTCAAATACTGTCCAACTACATCAGCAGATGTCGAAAGGTCTTTTTCTGTTTACGCATTAACGTTAAGTGATAGACGTAGAAATTTTTTGTTCGAAAATCTGAAGAAACATTTAGTTGTGCATTGTAATCGCGAAGAAAAATAAAGTTCTGAAGACCACAACACTATTTTGTGCTAAAAACGTATTGATTTTTTCATTACTCGGTCAGCCTATTTTGAAAATCCATTACTTATTTAGCCTATTTTCTAGTCTATTTTGGTAATTTTTTATGACTTTTTAGGCGCCTAAAATGGATTTATTTGAGCCTAAACTAATCCTCTCTGTTTATGAGATTGAATTTCCTCATCCATCGCTTTTACCCATTCATCAGCCTCTTTGCTGGCGAGCGCTTCATTTACAGTTGTCGGCTCTGTGTATAATAATGCAAAATGTGCTTGGAATTGTCTCACCTGTACACGCTCTCTTGTTCCTCGTCTTGGTGTCGAAACATTGTCCATTTTAGCTCTTGTTGTGAAATCCGCATCTGAAGAATTATCTTCATCAAATGTATCCTCATTTTCATTCGTAGGTGAATTATGTGGTGTATTGTCATCGCTCTCGTTGTTATTCGGCTGTAAAGTTTGATTGGTTGATTTATTCATTTCTGATTCATCTTCGTCTGTAATTGATCGAAACTCATCGCAGCTTTCATCACTATCATTATTCCTCTCTTCAACCCCTGGTTCTTCGCCCAAGTCGAAAATCACTGTGGATGATAAAGATTCAAAAAATTCAACGTCACGACTGACAATTACCTTATCTGTCTCAGGATTATAACATCTATATCCCTTCTTTTGGGTATCGTACCCAACAAAGATCATTTCTTTTGATCTTGTTTGCCATTTGGTTCTTTTTTCCTTTGGCACATGTACCATTACTTTGCTGCCAAAAATTTTCAAATGCGAAACATTTGGTTTTTTGCCCGACCACACCTCTTCCGGTGTCTTATTTTGCAAACGTAATCGTGGTATCCGATTCATGAGATATGCAGCCATATGGCAAGCCTCAGCCCAAAATTTCAAATCCAATTTTGCGTCAAATAACATACACAGAGCATGCTCAACAATTGTGCGATTTGCTCTCTCAGCAATTCCATTTTGCTGTGGAGTATATGTACACGTGAGATCATGTTTGCAACCCAATTCATCAAAATATTTTTTCATCGCTTGTGTTACATATTCAGTGCCATTGTCCGTTCGCAATTTCTTTACTTTATTTTCAGTTTCATTTTCCACTAAGTTTATGAAACTCTTCATAGAGTTCATGACACAAATATTATGCTTGTCTTCCAAGAAATATACGAACGTTTTTCTGCTGAAATCATCTGTAAATGTTAGCATATATTTACATCCACCAATCGATTTATTTTGCATTGGACCACATAGATCCGAATGTATCAATTCTAATACTTTTGTTGTATTACTCATGCTTGATTTGAATGGTTTGCGCTGTTGTTTGCCCATTGGACATATTTTGCATTGCTTGACTTTGCTGTCATCATTTTTAATCAGACATTGATTAACACTGACTTGATCAGCGTCAGGAATTATCGTCAGTAATTATTTCATTGCGTACCATACGTAACGTCGCTGCGCAAGCGCATCCGTATAGTGTGAATCAATTTCAATACAAAACAATCGTTGAATATATTTCGTTAGATGCATGCATACTAACGATATTTAGCATTCACACTATACGGACGCGCCTGCGCAGCGACGTTATATATGGTACGCAATGAAATAAATACTGACGATAACTCCTGACGCTGATCAAGTTACTAATCGTCAGTGTTAATCAATGTCTGTTTTTAATCGAAGTGCCTTCTACCGAGTTTCGCAATTTCATCATTGTTTGAAAGTTGATATGTCCATAGCGTCTATGCCATAATAATGCATCCATTCCCCTTTGTTCGCTTAGTAAGCACTGTTGTTTCAAAGGTGTCAATTTAAGTTTATAAATTCCATTTTCAGGTTTGCACGAAGCAATTAATTCATTGGAATTATTGTAAATTCCACAGCCATCATGATTAAAAACAACAGTATTTCCATGACTTACCATTTTATAAACGGACAAAAGGTTGACGCTAATATCGGGAACGTGCAAAATATCATTTACAGTAATTCTCAAAACCATCGCTTACTGTAAATTCTCCGTCTCCCATTCCATTCACTTTCAATCGTTGATTGTTGGCCACACGTATTTCGCTGACTACGGCATTCCTATGCACCGTTATAACATCAGCATAGGGTGACATTGGCGACGTTGCACCGCTGTCCACATACCAACTGTTTTTGTCACTCACTGTTAACAGGCCAACACCCTGTGCACAAAATGCAGTTTGCGTATTCTCTTTTACAATCGATTTCTTCTCACTTTTATCGGATTCTTTTGATTCACTTTGTTTCTCCGGGCATGTATTTGCCAAATGTTGAGTGGATTTGCATATATAACATTTGCGTAATTTTTTTCCTTTGCCTTTCTTTTCATTTTTCTTTCCTTTCTTGAAAAATTTCTTTGCAAAGAACGCTTCACCAGATTTCATCGTTGATGCAGTGACATCAATTAATTTCGAAACAATAAAGTCTGTCGATACATCCTGACCACTTGATTCAATGCTCATGATCATTGGTCGATATTCTTCGGTTAAACCGGCCAAAAGAATGCATCCAAGCCATTCGTCGTTTACCTCAAAACCTACACCGGTTAACTTATTCGATGCTGAAATCTTTTTGTCTATATACTCTTGCATGGAATCACACTCATCCAAACGCGGCAAAATCAATTGGGCCAACAATGCTATTTTTCTTGTTAAACCCCTTTCTTCATACAACTTACACAAACATTCCCAGACATCCAATGCCGTTTTACATTTATTAACGTGCACATAAATCGTTGATTCAAGTGATAAAATTATCGTTGCTTTTGCCTTTGCACATTTATCAACATCTTTCTCTTCACAAGCACTATGAGCCGGCACAGATGTTGTTGCAGCCACATTGATGCGATTGATGCTTTTTTCAAAGCCTTTCAATGCTAATAAATTTCTCATTGCAAACTGCCACGTATGATAGTTCTCACTACCCTTTAATTTTTGAATTGAGAAATCCTTTTCCATTTTGAAAAATAGTTTCTTTTCTCTTTCACAAAATTAATGAATCAACAATTGATTTTATTGTTTAAAAAAACACTTAACTTTTAACTTGCACACTTAATGAATCACAGTTACATAAATCACTGACTTAGCAACTTCGCTTTGCTACCATGTTGTAATATTACTCTAAGTCCAGCTGAAATTATAAGCACATAAATAAAACGTCTGTTCTTAGCAAGTGTATACAAAGGAATAAATGTTTATTCAATCTTTCTTAGCACTACGCAGTTGTGTCGTATGTACTGGTTAGTTGGTAGTTGAATGTATTAGGTTTTACAACACCCTCACCTTAAATCTACTTTTGCTCGAAACAGTAATGGTTGGCCTCGGACGAGGGGAGGCCACGGAGCTCGTCCTCCCCGGGAATTGACTGGAGCTCCACAGTTGACGACCGCTTTGAATATTGGAACAATGAATTTGAGAGGGGGTTTTGAGTTGAAGAAGCGAAAATTAGTCGATAGGGCAAATAATTTCGGATTAGATATTTTAGCTGTGAACGACGTTCGTGTGAAAGGTCAGGTAGAAGAGACATTAGTTAGTTATCGTTTGTGTTTGTCAGGGGTTAAGAATGGTAGAGCAAATTGGGGCGTAGGATTCTTGATTAGTAACAGTTTAGAGCAGTCGATTGTGGGTCATAGATTCGTAAATGAGAGAATAATATGGATTTCATTCAAGTTAGGCGGTGCAGTGTATCGTTTTTGGAAATATTATTATTCAGCACCAAACAGCGTTACTTCGCCAAAGGTGGTTTATTTAAATTATAAAATTTACAAATTAATATATACATTTAAATAATTCAATAATTGCATCGATTCAACAATCAATTGCCGATCCTAACGATCTCGGAGCAAACACTGAAATTGTTAAACTGCAATATTGAATTAAATCAATTAAGGAAAAACAAGAATAAATTACTCAAACAATCTTTTAAACAATTCGTTCAACCTAATTTTAACAACATCTGGAGTAACATTAAAATCTATAACAAATTGATCCGAGTATGGAATTTTAACATTATAATAATCATTGAATGTTTTAATCAAACAATTCAACGGCATATATTCATGATAACCACGATTATTTGACTGAATCTTTAAAAATTGTACATTCTTGACCAGTGATTTCCTTGGATAAATGAAATGTATCTAGATAAAAATGAGATATTATCTCATTTTCCAAGAATTTATCTAGATATTTTCAAGATATTTATCTTATCTTCACCCAAAAAGATAAATGAGATAAAAAAAAATTTGTTTATTTTTTTTACCAAATCGCCGATTCAAAAATTAACGTCGTTAAATAATAAACAAAAAAACAAAATTTAATTTATTATGAAAATGATTTATTTTAAATTTTTAATTTCGTCGATTAGTTTTTTATTACATTTCAAAAGTAATGTTTTTTCAAAGTTTTGGGGAGAAATGCGATTGCGACGTGGAGTAAATATTATGGACGACTGGCTGAAAAGTCGTTCGACCACAGCCGATGCAGAAAGTGTGGTATTAAACTTGAAATAGATATTTTTAATCGTCGGGTATTCATTCAAAATTTCGTCGTTTTTTCTAATGTCCGCGAGAAATCGAAATACCTCAGCTTCAATTTTGCTTTCAAGAGAATTACGTCGAACTGTACGTGCGTCGAAAGAAACAAAGAAATCGTCGTCGTTAGTGGCATTTACTACCTCAGTTTCTTCAATATTTGGACTCTCACCAGAATATTTCGCACATTCATCAATAAGAATAGATCTACTAAGTCGTTGATATTCCTCATTTTCGATGAAATTACATTTGAAACGAGGTATTGTCGTTACCAAAAACGAAGATGATTCGGTTCATTCGGTGTGATTATTATCATTTCAATTATTTTGAACATTTATCATTTGATAAAATAAAATAAAACAAAATATACTTTTTTCTTTCTAAAACAGAAGATCTTTTTTTTTATATTTTTGTTTTATTCCATTTTTCTATTTTTTATTTATCTCGTATTTTATCTAAAAATTGTGAATTAGATGAACAAAAAAAAAATTATTTAGATAAAGATAAGATAAATGAGACAAAAAATTGAATTTATCTAGATAAGATAAAGATGTTATCTTATCTTATCTTATCTGGTTATCTTATCTGAGATAACTATCTATGAAAAACACTGTTCCTGACTAACAACTCCACATTTATTAATTTTTTATCCAATCTTTCCGTCTGTCCGATTCGTACAAAATCCAAATCTAAACTGAATCAAAACGTCAAACGACATTGTTTTTTGCTCAAATTGGCGACAGAGTCCTTTGGGCCATTTCATCCTTTGAACCTTACAAATCACCGGGGTTCGATGAAATTTATCCAGTGTTTTTGCAAAAATCGTGGTGCGTTACTAAAAAGTATATCATTGCAATTTATAACGCTTCCATTAAATTGGATTACATCCCCAAATTATGGCAACGTGTTAGAGTCGTTTTCATTCCTAAATCGGGTAGGGACGACTACACTAAGCCAAAATCATTCAGACCTATCAGTCTTACCTCCTTCCTTCTGAAGGGATTGGAAAGACTCGTTGATAGATCTCTGAGAGACGACATTGACCGCAACTGTCCTCTATTCAACGGTCAACATGCTTTTCAGAAGTGCAAATCCACTGAAACAGCTTTGCATTCACTATCAGTGATGATAGAGGAATCAATTTATCATAAGGAATATGGAGTCGGCACCTTTTTTTGATATAGAGGGGGGTTCGACAACATATCCGTCAAAGCGGTGGAGGAGGCTTTGGGCAGACATAATGTGAATGGCTATCTGAGGGGG